>JAGDQP010009447.1:29941-59088 GCA_022664845.1 Lepisma saccharinum | reverse complement strand
TGACATCTAGCGTCCTCCTCGTGAAACTCCAATAAATCCAAAAATAATATAAACATTAATCAATGGCTATTAAAACCTTTTCCAGTCATTGAACTCTATTTAAAACATTTGTTAAACAAACAATAATAAAGGAACTATTTCTTTTTTCTTCATTTAACTTTCTTAAATCAACCTTGAATTGAATTATTAACTCTTTTACTTTCTGAAGGATAGGGCCATTCATATCAATGTGAGGATATTTTCGGCTAAAATGAATACGAAAAAATAAAATGCGTAGAAAACTTGGTAAACTTTATTTTTATATGGGCCAGTCTAGTAACTTGGGACTTCAGCCCGTCACGATTCGCCTTAGCTGTTAAGTGTTGAAAGCCACATCTATGCCCCTGCCTGGACTTGAACCCAGAACCTTCGAGCCGATGGCCTACCACCGCAGACCGCTCGGCCACCCGGCCGGCTATGAAATGCGTAATAGAATAAATATAGAATAGGGTCTATACATATCACTTCTTTTTAACGATGTAGGTCATCCCCGCTAACTTGGTACGCAGTTTCCATTGATTTACAATGGAATTGTTTTACTAATTTTATGCCTGTCAGAAATAGAATATTCAAGTTCCGCTTTCACGAATTTGTCTTGATCGTTATTTTGACTCTTGTATAGTTTTGGTTTGTGAAATTTCTTCAAATATATAAGTATAATGTATTATTAATGGTTTGCTATATAAATCACAATATGTCAAGGGGAAATTACACTGTTCGTGTGTAAAATATTGCATTTATACAAAATAGCACGAGTCCAAGATAACATGACGAGAAGCAGAAGTTAAAAGTTACGCTCTAGATAGATATAAGACGAGTGAAACAATTCCCATGTAAACCAATGGAAAGTGCGTACCAAGATGGCGGAGATAATCTAAACCGTTAAACTACTACAGCCTCACGTAAGTAAGAATGTGAAATATTGTAAGTAAGAATGTGAAATGTGAAAAAGAGATAAAGGCGAGAATAGCGATGGCGAAAGAGGCGTTCACTCTTCTGCGGATTGATGAACAAAGAGTTGAGGAAGAGATTAATTAAATGTTTTGTATATAGTATTGTGTTGTATGGAGAAGAAACGTGCAGTCTACGAAACGAAGAAAGAAAATTCGATGTCTTTCAAATGTGGACATGGAGAACAATAGAATGGAGAAGCCAGCTGAATACAGAAGATGGGAAATGAAGTGTTGAAGAGAGTATGCGAGAGGCGAACAATCCTGGAGACAATAAAGAAGAGCAAGAGGACATTGAATGCACAGAGAATGTGTACTGAGGAATGCAATTTAATGTATGGTTGAGGAAAAGAGAGGCAGAGGAAGAAGACGAATCTAACTCCTTGAGAATATTAAGGAAGATAAATCGTATGTTGAGATAAAAAGGATATAGCAAGACCGGGATGAATAGAGAAGGCTTAGCTTACCTTCAAGGAACTGCTACTTTCGGCGGAGTACTAATGATGAAAATTTCTAAGTTTTCAGCACTTTGCCGAAAGTCAGGTTTGCGTATGAAAATGGTATCGGTTAATACGGTTTTAGAATTTACTGTAAATTTCGAACCCATTTTAATTGTTAAGCAAATTAGAAAGTTATTTATGTTTGGAAATTTCGTATTCTTCGGACTAATTTTCAGGTTTTTGAAATAGGTTTCAGGTTTCAGGACATATTCAAAATCTTACAATTCGACAGATTGCAGACCCAATCAATATTTACGAAATAGTAACAAATAATGAAGTCACTTAAGTTTCAGGACTTCAATTAATTTTCATGTTTTGAAAATAATGTCGTTTGTGAAAATTGTCTGAGAATTTGAGTCAGTTAGTGGAATCGTTTAGACCTAGCCACTATCTCGAAGAACCTACAGACATGAATGATGGAAAGTAGGAAAGAAAGCGACACCCTAAAGAGACCGCTTAAGTGGTAGCACTAACTGAATAAAGAAATTAGGAAATAATATATATATATATTTTTGAGCCTATGAAAGAAATATACATTAATACTTAGAAATAAGTTTATGCGCTTTTTTAAAGAAAATGATTTAAGTTTCATCTGGAGTCGAAAATTGTTAAGGATTTTTCTACTTGTTGGTCACTACTCTATATCTCAAGGATGATATTTCGTCGGTGGATTCTTTTATTGAGATTTCAAAGATAGTAAACAAATACCTGTTGCAGTGGTGATAGATTCCTTTTTTAAACAATCTGCTGTTGAGCAGTTATGACTAAATCAGTGTTCGATTTGTAGCGAGGGATGGATGGAATTTCCACCTCTCTACAAAACTCTCCTCTGGCTCTGCTTTCTGAAATATCCTCCAAGCCTGGGATATGAACGGATAAAAACGGTATTCTGCTTTCTGAGAAAAATCCCCCACCCCTCTCTGGAAATTGTACAAATCGGACACTGGACTAAATGACGTTAGTTCTTTACTGAGCTTCAACACGAAATTCAATAGACGCACACATAGATCATTCCTGCTACATTTATTGTGTATAGAGAAGGATATCGCATTTGCTACCCGAATAATGTTAATGAAAACGAATACGGAAGTTTAAACCGAGAATGGGTAACCGTCATGAACATGTGTAAAATTAAAGAAAAAAAAACTTCTTATCAAACAAATAAATATGGTCTAGCAACAATAAGTATTCACATATTAAACAAAAAATATATATTCTGTACACTTGATAAAGGCTACAGACGTAGTCGAAACGCTGTGTTGTGCTTTAACAGAGTGTTTTAATACGCAGTTAAATAATAAAATGAATATCTAACATCGAGCGGTAAAATTTTGATTTTTATTTAGTAAATTTGTTGCTCATGATACTCCATAACAAACTAAAACCATTATGTGATATAAAATATTTACTACATATAATTGGTTTACAAGACCAGATTCCTTTCTTACACTTCCAGCAGTTTTTTAATTTATACTTTTGAAAGAGAAACAAGGTTTAATAGTGTAAATTTTAATATGTTCAGGAGACTACAGCAAAATACTTTCTAAAGAATTGAGTCAAAGTTGTCAAAATAATAACAAAGACAAACGATGACTTGAATTTCTATTTAAAAGTGACAATGTTCATCTATTGACCACGTACGCAGTCTACACAATACTTGAAGAGTAACGGCAGAAAACAAGAAATGCCACAAGACAGGTTTATTGAGAAAATCAAGTTTGAGTACCTTAATCGCTTGACAAAGGTAATATCGTCTCCTGTGGTTATTTAGAAGTGGTTTCCTTCGTTCTTTGACAGTTTTGTAGTTTCATTTTTTCCCAACAGAATGAGCTATACAGCACAAAATTGCTAGAACTGGATATTCCTCGTTTTCCCCCGATACCCTTCACCATAAAATACGAAATTGAGAAAAGGAGTAAAACGTATAAGAAATAGAAAAAAAAAATACAAATTCAGTTAGTTTGGTGATTAAGTTGCTACATGAATATCAATTTAATTTCCCGTTACTAACCCGTAACGTAAGTTAGCTGTAGGCAAAATGAATAGTCTAAAATTTTAGCTGTTGATGAACTTACATATTGACAAAATTATTACTAGAGGAAACTTACCTGTACACAAAATGAATTGTCGACAAAACGTACCTGTCGAAAATGTGATCTGTCGACGAGACGTACGTACCTGTCGACAGAATGAGCTGTCGACGAAACGTATCTGTCGAGAAAGTGATCTGTAGGCGAAACGTACCTTATGCTGTGTTCGGTCTGAGCCTTATATGCCTAAAGGCCATAAATAAAATTCCTAAAGGGAGCTGCTGTGAACAAAAGGTACTGGCGATCACAGTTGAGAGCTTCGGCTCTCCTTTCCCAACACGTCTGGCAATCATGAGAGCAGTAGACCAACTCCTCCCTCCGGGGAGACCTTATCCAGTAGTGCATTGGATATAGTTGTAAATTCTAATATATATACCTTCGTATTGCCCCCTTGGGAAAATTCCAGTGCGGCTTGTCCCTTTTCTGTAACAAAGTTAAATCATTCTCCAAAAGAATCAACCCATCGCTTGTAAGGGTCGGTATTTTCCATCGCTTTTTAATGTTGAATCGCCCGCAATGCACGGCTGAATCATTGAAGATTTCCCTGTATTTACTTCGGCATAATTCCATAAATTGACATACATGCTAATAGATTTAGCCAAGATCGTTATTTAAAGAAAGAAAGTTCAGACCATTGACATTTATCTAAAAACTATACTAGTCTGACTGATGTCATTAAATTGTAATGAATATATGAAGCCAGGGAACATTTAAATTTCCGCAAAAGCGTAAATATTATTTACAATTAGGGAATGTAATCCCGAATGGATTTTACAATCCCGGGATTTCGGGACTGGATTCTCCAATCCCGGGATCGGGATCCCGATCTTTCAAGCTAAATATAATTTATTTTTCTGTCTGTTCTTTCGCTTTCACAGCAGCGTACTTACAAAACAGGGTTTATATGTGACGCATGGACAGATGGAAAATGGTTATGCACGTCCAATTAAAACTAATTAGAACGGAGAAAGGAGAAGCTCTTCAGTAAGAAGAATGTACTTAAATGTACGAGCAACCTTATTAAAATTTAAAAATACAAATTTTCTTACATTTTTGTTGGAATTAACAAACACATGCCTACAATGAAAATGATCGTATTTTCTCGTGACAAACAGATGAACCAACATAATAATTTCGAAATGATTTTATTCTTGTAAGGCAAAGTCAACAGTTTTACAGTAATAAAAAGGAAATGCTTTCAGTTAGAAAATCCCGCGATATAAAAATCTATTTATGAAACAGAATTATTGTAAATTTCCTTATCTTCAGTTAGTTGACCAGCTTGAATAATATGCATACATTATCAAGGGAAAGTGATCGATATGATCATCGTTATTAAAAAAATAGCAGTTACTGCAGTAGAAATGGGTAAATGCAATAACCTTGAATATGATTTTCTAGTTCCGAAATCCCGGGAATATGAAAACGGGCGGGATCCCGAGTTCCGGGATCCCGGGATTACGTTCCCTATTTACAACATATGCTATGATGCACAGTCCAGTGTATGCGTAACAAAAGAATTACATCATAAATCAAAAACGGGCCGCATAGCGATAACAATTTTAATAAATAGAGATCGAACTGAAATTTTGCTCCACATCGGTTTAGACTGGAAGCAGTAGAGTAGCCAGTATTCCCCTGCCTCCCCCCGTATTCAAGGCACAAGACACAAGGCGTATTCAAGGTCCTTGTTCTGGGGCCCTTCACCACCACCTCTCAGGTGAAATATCAGGAAATTTTCCCCTCATGTTGACATGCTAACTTTACAGAACAATGTTACCAGCTCTTTGTAATTCAGAGAATATCTCCGAATCAGAGAGTGGGTGAAAACTCGCGTCTAGACATCCCTAAACTCTAATTGCCTTGTTTACATTACTAACATTTTACCATGGTTAACGTTAACCGCAGTTCATTTTAGTAATGTAAACGGTAGTTACCGTTAACGCGGGTTTCAAATTTAACTAGTGTCAACTTACGATGGTTATCTTGTAACATTATTAAGAAACGGCTGTCTAAACGCAAGTTAGTTATTAGGCACGAATCACTTCGTGAGTTTATTTCTTTCTTTATCGAAATATATAGTATAATAGTGGTGCGTACTACTTTTAAAATATAAAAGAATGATGGCAGAACTAATCTACAAAATTTGACGTTACAATCAATGCATTTGTGTTCATTTTTTTATAATTTAATCCTCTCCCGTGTAACAAGCAAATTCTTTACTCAACCACGGAAACCTCAACCTGTTTCTTTACAGACAATGGTAGTACAAGCACGATAACCAAGTTAAGTTTGGTAGTATGAACCCAAGCAAAGGCGGTTCTAGGCCGGGAGGAGGGGCTGGGCCCTCCCTGTTTTTTGCAGTGAAGATAAACTAATATCCTCAATTGTCTTGAAATATTTAGTATAATTAATATTTATTTTGCAAGAAGTTTAATGTTATCGATTCTTGAACATGAAATGAAGTATACTATGATTAGGGGTGTTACAAAAACCGGTTAACCGTTTTCGGTTTGGTTTGTAGTTTAAACCGAATCAGTCGGTTTGGACTTCAAACCGGTTCGGTTCGGTTTGAGAACGATTCGGATCGGTTAACCTTTCCAAACCGGTTCAAGTGGCAAACCGGAACCGCGGTTTACGTTTTCAGGAACCGTCCACCCCTAACCATGATAAGCTTCTTCTGCAAACATGGGGCGGGGGAAGGAGTCACAGTGTATGTTAGAAACTGCATTTTGTCGAGTTTTAAACGATATTTTAATTTCCTAGAACAAGTTTCAAGTAGTTATTTTATTGTTTTTTGGTTATGTAACATAGTATCTTTTCTTTTTTAAACCTTTTGTAAGTCTTCACTATCAACAACGTTGTAACAAAGGGAAGACCACATCATCTATAAATTTAATTTATTGCTTATAGGCAATGCGGTGTTATTTCGAAATTATACCACCAGTAGCTTATACCGAAAACGACAGAACGCTAATCGTTGTCCGACTTACTTCTTACTATAAAAATAATATAGGAAATTCTAGTCCGACCTACAAGTAAAAAGTAGAAATCTTTGTTGCTGTTTTTTTTTTAAATCATCTTATTTAGGTCTAAATTGGTGTCGAATTATACAATATATCCAGTGTGGTATTTACAGATTTTTAAGTGTGTGTGAGTGTGTGTAGAGGGAGGGACTCTTAATGCTATTTTATGTAGTGTAAAATCCAATTAAGTCCTTTTATCCAGTGTAAATTTGGTAGTTAACTATAAGTTTCCCTCTGTAAATTCCATGCGCTGATGAAAAATATTAAAACGTTCACTTTTTTGCTTCAACTAATTATTGTTTTCTTACACTGAAAAAGGTTTTAAACGTCCATATTTCCTTCATAGATATACCTAAGGAGAATTAATATGCATTTTTTTAAAAAAATGACTGAAAATGACTAATGTGTATCACACCCACCCACACAAACAAACATTTGTTAGGTCATTGTCTGAGAAGAGCTTGCACTGAAAAACGCATTAGAACGAATGGTGGGAAGGCAAAAGAGGAAAGAAAGAGAATGTAGATTATGGACAGCATCAAAATAGAAACACTTTTTATATATATAATATGCGACGTTGAGAGCTGCCCCCTCATTTTTTTTCTCTAGAACCACCACTGAACGCAAGTTAGTTTTACCCATAAGTTTTACCATCGTAAAATGTTAATAATCTAAACAAGGCATAACAAAGTTTCAAATTGAACTTTGAGACGAATTCTATTGCTCTGTTTGCTGTGTTTGCCATTCCTTATGTATGTATCTGTCACCTGTACGTAATGTCTTTGTGGACACCTAGGCCCTCTCGCGACGCTGGGTCTCGCTTTACTTCCCCCATTGACTGAAAGTGGACGATCGAGGTGAAATGTTTACTCTGGTGTCTGTCTGTTGACGCTAACCGATAAGTCCAGTATAGTTACGTGCAGCTTGATGACTCAGACACACAGAGAGAGCGACATCAAATTAGGTATTGACAAAATGTTCAATTCAAGCCAAGATATAAAATAGCAGGTAGCCCATTTCAAGTGCTTTAATCCTCAATGATTAATTGGCGTGCCGTGTCATTTGGAAGATATTATGCGTTAAAAGCAGCTTAAAATAAGCGTAATGTTCGTTACACTAGGCGCTCTCTTCTACTGCTGAATTTTTGTGCGAAGATTTCAAAAGGCTTCTTAATAATTCAATATTTGTTTTCTCAATCCTAAAATAATTGTTTACTGCCAAAGTGCCTCACATTATTCTTTTCAATTTTTAACAGCCATATATAATTGTATAATTGCTATATAATTTTGATATGAGGTTCCAAATTCAAACATAATTATTTACTGTGAAAAAAGCATAATATTTATTGTTTTTAAAAGCTAAATGTTTTATTAATAATTGCTAAGAAAACTGTTGTGGTGTTTCGATGGCCCCAAAATCGCGACGGGCCGAAGTCCAAAGTTACTAAACTGGCCCATATAAAAATAAAGTTTCCCAAAGTTTCCCAAAATAAAAAGGAGCACTGCAAAACCTAAAATATTACAGAGCAAAGAAAACTTTTTTTAATTATAAACCCGAGCCTTAATGATACTACTAACTGTCTACACTGATATATTCGGAAAATATGAAATTCAGCAAATCGATAAACAATAATCTAATCCACTTTCATTCTAGTTTACAAATTGGTAGTGATATATCTTATAAACCTTATATAACTTCATTCGCATTCTGCGAACCAGAACAAACTAGTATGTAGTGGTTTTTGCATGTTTGTAATGTGGAACGTATGGGTTCAGCAGTGTTGATATCCAGTATGACAGTTTTAATATGATGAGGTTTTTCACTATTGAGTTCTGATACTATTTAAATTTAAAATGGAGTTGGAGTTGAAACGGAGTTAAAACTTTCTGAATACTGGTCAAAATGGAGTTAACGGACTATTAATTTCCACTTTGTTTGCTTTTAAATAATTAATTAACATTAAAAACCTATAATGAAGGTATACCAAAATGATTTGGTTAACGTGAACTCTAAACTACTATGTTCAGTTCAGTTCCATATTTCAGCAAATTGCCGTGCTCTCACGAGAATAGCTAGCACTTGTTGCTATACGAATTGTGTATCAGAACCATCACATTGGAGTGGAAGTAACAAATTTTTAATCTGACGACCAGTTGATTACTAGTAGATGGAAATTTAAAAACGAACTAGTGAGTTTCGAATCATCAGTCTGCAATCTCCATATTTGAGCAAAGAGTAGGTGTTTTCTCACCGTTCGGTTTACAAGAATGTACATTAATTTTGATTCAAGCACCATTATTTCACTTGTTTCGTTTTTCTTCGTCAAATCTCTACTTGCTCTCTCTCTCTCCGATTTTCTCTCTGTGTAATTTTCCTTCTCCACTTCGTGTTGTATTCGTCACTCTGTTCTTGTTTTTTATTAAATATATCTCTAGGTCACGATTTAGCTTGCTGTTTCATCCTGTTTTTTCCCTCTTTCATTCTATAATAATTTATAAACATTTTTTTTTAATGTGTAGAAATATTACTAGCTGAATTTTGTTGCGTAGGAGAGACGGGGAAAAGGAGTGCGTCTCTCTTTAGCTGACATGATTTAACGATAAGAATATGTGATTTGGGTGGTCTGATTACAGGACGTTCAGAGTCGATTGTTCTTGTGTGACGTGTACAATCCGCTTATCTATACACATTCTCAACATGACAAAAAAATCCTAACCAAGGCGCATGGTCAACCACTTCAAGAAAGGTGTGATTCTGCCGTGTATGGTAGGCGCTGTACCGAGCGTTTTAGATTACACTGAGACTAGAATATCTATTGTTCCTGAGATTCGAAAATCCCTTAATATGAGGAAAATCTTCCTAAAGGGGACGGGATAAATATACAGTCACATGCAGGGTGAATCAGCTTCTAAAACATTTATGAGAAAGAGGTAAATTTTCAGGATTATTGCTCGAAGCCTGGAATGTAGATGAACTGTATTAATGTTTAAAAATGGATGTTCTCATTTTAAAACACTCTAATTTAGTTTTGTATTGATTATCAACTGGCATTACCAATAAATGTATAACAAAAACAAGATCAGAATTTATTACCAACCATTAGTAAAAAAATATATAAATATTATACATCACTTCTTAGTTCCTCTGCCCTTCATTTACATATATATATATATATATTTCATATATATATTTGAAAGGTACAACAGTAGAGAGAGAGCTCGCAAAACTAGAAACTACACAAAGCAACCAACATCATTCACAAGTGCATGAACAGAGTAAGTAAAATTACAAGTGTTTCTTAGATTTGTTTTTTTATGAATGGATGGAACTAAGTACTACTTCTTCCGCGATAAAGAGGATGAATTTGGCAAATAACTGCTAACTGAAGAAACATGAATGTATTATGACATTAAATCTAATAAGAAGCAAATTTCAGTTGGAGAAAAGCAATGAACCTTGAAATATATCACTTGCTGAAAATATTTCCTCTTTGAATTAAATTCTCACTTAACTCGTATATTAATACTATCAACAGTAAAATGGAAGACGTAATTTGGTTTCGAATTTCACGTTACAACATGAAC
This sequence comes from Lepisma saccharinum, assembly GCA_022664845.1. Classification (NCBI taxonomy): domain Eukaryota; kingdom Metazoa; phylum Arthropoda; class Insecta; order Zygentoma; family Lepismatidae; genus Lepisma; species Lepisma saccharinum. Next base: position 48,899 of record JAGDQP010009447.1, on the reverse strand, counting down.
TTTTCGGTTCATTCTGGAAGAGAAAAATAATCCGTTCAAATACTCCGTAAGTTAAAATATAAAGGATGATATAAATACATCTTAAACATGAATCAGGTTGCTAGTCGATCCCTAAGCTCAAAATAGTGCTTTTCCATATTGTTTCTTGTCATGGCTATGACTTCATCTATATCTTCCATCTTCACATCTTTAGTTGATATCTTGGGAAGCATTTGTGCAATCACTTTTCCTGTAAGAAAGTGGAAAAGGAAAAATAAAATTAAATGTTTTTAATATTTTTCATGTTGTGTTTAATAATACACAACAACAACAACAGATAACTGATCTCAGGTTTGTCACATACATGATTGCTACTCTTATATTTGGCATTCGGGGTTTCCGGATTAAACCCGTAGTTGGTGTCCGTTGAAATCGGTAAAACATTGCATCCGATAGTTCCACCCTTGGAAGTTCTAGAATCTTGTCTAAGATACTAATAACAATGCGAACAGATAAACCACAATTTCAATATATTATACGTAAAAAATAAGGTTCAAAATGTCATAATACTCAACACAGAATACTATAACTCAGACATAAACAACTACTCAGATACCTACGTTTAAAGAGAATGGACTATATAACTCAGTAGTTAGAAAGTATGTAGAACTAGTTAATTATTATATTTCTGAATGTTAGGTTTGAAAATAGAAAACAGACATCTTAAATGATTATTTTTATTATAGTACTACGATACCTCTAGTAAACTATGAAACTGAAATATGAACTGTACTAAAAACCACTACTTTAGGTCCATGGGGTCTTTGCAAGATGGAGGATGAGGAACACCTACACACCTAAATATTATTAACAAGTATATGCAAGTGTAGCTTAAAGTATTATACACTATACTTGCAGGCTTTCTTCGGTCATACCCATTAATGCCCTTCCTCTCCCACAATGTTAAAATATCAGAGACCTCCCAGAACAAGTTTTAATAAAATCCAAAAAATGCATTATATTTACATACGCTCCTAATAAGATATTTTGAACACGGTATGCATAGAGTGTAACAGAATTTGATTGACTACGTGGAGAGATCATAGCACATAAAAAAATCCTAGTGACTAGGGTCGAAATTCGACGGGGTTTCAGAGCTGCAACCCGCGGAAAGTGTGGCAAAATGAACGCTAAAACATCATCTTTCCAATACCATTAACATAGAACTGACACGGTATCTTATCAAGAAACACTTTTATCCTGATCAATCTAAAAACGAATATTCCAATGCTTGCGGAATTAAAAAAAAAACATGTCGATATCCTCTTCACAAGTGATAAAATGCCATCCGGTGAAGTAATACATGAATGAGTCTATACCTGACTTCTGCATTATCCACCCTTGGGGAGAACTTTGCTTTCTCTCACATCTTGGCGGAGGTAATCGGCACCTTCCCACGGTATTATAAGGAGTTTGGTGGAAGACACTCCATCCTACCACGAGCTTGGGGAGATCGCCATATACATGAACTCTCACTTGAGTATTCCAATCTGTGGAGGGCTTGGGAACATCCCACATATTTTGGTGGAGGGCTTGCCTCCCTCCCACAAGTTGTTTTATAAACATTTATGCTGGTAGATTCCTAAGGTTCCTACAAAGCAGTGCTCAGCGTAGCGCACCTAGTTTTCGAGGTATAACGGGGAATCGAGGCACATATAAGGTGATAGTATCCGATCCCTACACAAATTCGGTCGGTTATGCAAGTATTAGGTCACTACATAAGTACGGTCGGTCCCTAGCTCTGTTATAAGCGGGAGAACCTCGAGAAAACCTCGCGCACGGTGTTTGCCGAGCACACGGGACAAGTACGGATCGAATAGGGAACACCAGGGACCAGATTACTATTTAACTAGTAACAGCAAAGGATTACACTTGATACGTTAACTAGTTCGATTCACTCCCGATTTTAGACATGATTGATTTAACTAACACACTCGTGCATTAATTTATACTAATATTAACACGACTTTAGTCAGAATTAATTACAAATTCACCAAGGAATAATAAACCCTTTTAAAACGTATACTTAGTTCCGCGCTTCGTTCTATCGCAGATACCAAAATGAAGTTGAACTCGCAGAACATCAAAATTTCGAAGTGCCTTCAAACCTTCGATGCAATGTCACTCGATTCAGCCAATCTTCTCAACAATCTCTTCAGATGTCTCTATCCAACTAAATCTACCAATGTCTCAATTCAACTAAAGTCGAAAGTAGTTGATTCAGCAGCTTTTGTACTGACCTTGGGATGCCCATTTTCGAAAAAAAGTGTTTTTTGATTTTCGAAAGTAGAAGTTTTCGTTTCTTCGGTTTTTTTTTTAAAAAAAAACATGTTTCGAAAAAAATTCGTTTTTTGAAAAAGAATCGTTTTTTTGTTTTCGAAAACATTTTTTTTTTAAAATAGTTTTTCATTTTTCGTAAAACAATTCACATCCTCTTTTTCGTTTTCAAACAAATTCTTTCTTTCGAAAAATTGTGGCCATCCCTAATATCTGGATTTTCTTCAATAACATCTTCCAATACTTGCTGTCGGGATATACTCGGGATAACACCTATGTGGCCTGCTCTTAAGTGGTACCACAAACCAGTCGTTGTACCTTTGTTGTGGATTACTGTGTTACAGTAATTACACTTTGAACTGCCTTTGTCGCGAGTAAAGTGTTCCCATATGTTGACTTGCCCATGTTCAGCGGTAAATGAGAACGATGTAAGTGCCACGAAACAGAGTTCACAATCACATTGAGGAACAGATTTCGGGGAATACCCGAATTATCTTACGCCGTAACCAATATACGTACGTATTGAACGTATTCCGGGACTTTCCCTAAATTCAATCCTTCTTGTATATTTCTTAAAACAGTACGTGTATAAGAAAAAAACTAAATTAATTAATATCCAATGCGGCTACTGTGACTGACTGTTAAGCAAAACCTGCTGACATTCTGCTTCAGCCGACATAGAACTACAGCTAATTTTGTATCTATAAATACAGAGAAACATTACTTATATCAAAATACCGTGAGTTACATTAACTATATTAAAATAAATATTTAATTCTTGGATTTTTTATTTATTTTTTGTTTTGTTTCGTCGAAAGTTCTTTTCCTTTTCCGTCTTTCGATTTTTTATATTTCGAACAATTTATAGTTTTTCGCGTATTGATTTTTTTTAAATTTTTGTATTCGAAATGTTTCGTTTTGTTCTTTTAATTTTTTTTCGTTTTTTCGTCTTTCAAACAATTTTTCGTTTTTCGAAAAAATAATCATCTTTCGTTTTTTTGAAAAAAAAATCGATTTTCTAAAAAAAATCGATTTTCTTTTTTTAAAAAAAAATCGCATCGTTTTTTCGTTTTCAAAAAAATATTTGTTTTTTTTTCGAAATGAAAACTATTTCGAGAAAATGTGGCCATCCCTATACTGACAGTGGGCAAGACTGACAGCGCCATCAAAGGCAGAAAAGAGAACCTCAAGTTCAACTCAATAGAACGTGAGCGCTTGACAGAAGCTGCCATCTATTTTCAGTTTGATCAACTACTTGAATTATTTGCTCTCCTGTTGTTATCTCTTAGAAGATGGAAAAAGAATTTTCGGCATAATTAAAACAGGATATTACTATATGCTTAAAAGTTGACTTAGAAATTTGAAACAAATTGAACTATAATTAAAGTTATAAAGAGTTATTGGAATGAAAAAAAGGTTTGAATTCTACATACGAAAGTTACACAGTATATTACAGTATGCACTAAAGTACAACGCAAAATATGTGACGGCTAAATATGAGTTTGTATTTTTTTTTTCGTTGATTGGATTCCAAGCTACAGAAGATGTAAAGCTAAAATATTATTTACCGTATTCATTGTTGTTTCTTTCACAATATTAAGATTTGCCTTTATAACTGCACAATCAACGTTTCGTCAGAGCTACGACTGGATTCCTCAAAGATTATAACACGATAAGAAAAACAAGTAAATATGTGAAAAAAAAAAAAGGTGAAAGAAATAAGATATTTCTAAACCACCTACAGCGGTATTCAGAAACGTCTTTTGGAGTGACTGGCGCTGCATGAACAAGTGACTACCAATGTTAAAGGATTGTTAATCACTCGTTAGTAACAGCTCTAGTCACTTCAAGAAATCGTTTCTGAATACGGGGGATAATGTTTATTATGATTGGGCATCTTCAGAGAATCGTAAATACGGAGAATTGACTATACTTAGAAGCAAATTCAGAAACAAATTGTGAAGTGATTAGCGCTGTACTCTCAACTGATTCACATTGTTGATCATTCATTAGTACAGTACTGATCACTCTAAAAATACCACTTTTGATGTCATATTATAATTTTCTATCTTTTTCATTGTTTTATGCTCTTTTAATCGCACTGTTCCTAACCTGTTCTTTACCGCGAATCCCCTTTAAATATTTTTTGTATTCGCGGATTACCAATATTTAACTAAAGCTTTAATAGTCTACCCAAAAGAGCCTAAAATATTTACTATATTTTTCACTGATGTTATAATATTTATCTTTATCGAATTTTTATTGGAATTATTAAAATTATAGTTTTAATTACTGCAAGAAAAACTGAAATTATCAGTATTTGAAATCATTAGTGTGACATATATCTATATAAAACATTACGTGAAAGTGAAAGCTAGTAATAAACATGAATATAACTTGTACCAAGTTTCACCTTATTCACAGAAAGTTGGAAGTAAAATGTGAACATTACGAAAGAAAAGATCGGTGTCGCATTTCACTTAGAATCCTGGTTATATCGAGCTTCATATCTGATACTGATATTCTGAGTTCTGACTCTACGTTTTCGTAATGTTTTCTATATTTACTTTTAAGATCCACGATACAAGGAAATGATTCCTCGCACAAGTATATCGTTGCGAAAGACATCAATGCCTTCAGGGCCCACTTCAATAGTTACGGATAATCTTGTAGATACGACGAAAAATTTGAAGCAAATTTTCCTTGAACTACATATTCAGAGCAGGTATTTCTATGACCCGTAGATATTTCTATGAACTTGTCTCGCTCTGCTACTGTGAGCCCTTCTAGTTCGTACACGTTAATTGAAAATAGATCTCTCTAATCCAGTTCTTTTTTTCTTGAAGTAGGAATTTGAAAATATTCACGGAAACTATGCATTATATCTTTCAAATGTCGTGTGACAAGTGATGTTCCTCCTCAAACAATTCCTCAGTGGAACCAAAGAAATTGCTAGGTTTGGTAATGACCCATAGTTCAGTTCTATAGGTGATGATGCAACAATACCAGCTCTTTGATTGTTGCTTCGATCTTTACTTCAGCTATAAAAATAGTAACCTTTTCTGCTTGAAGATTTAAGCATATTTAATTGGGTGAATATATCTGGCAGATCAACTAATGTTACTAAACAAGAAAATCCGCCAAAAGATCGCTGAGGTGAAATTGCTTCTCCACGAGGAAAAGTTTCAGCTTGTCTCCCAGTGACAAGAAATAGGATAAAACTTTGCCTTCTGATAGCCAACAAACTTCACAGTGTAGCAAATACTGGTCCATTTCTTTGCAAAGCTGTTCAACGAACTTGAATTCAGTGCTTCTCTCATCATTTTGGACTGATTCATTTAAGGTCTGCTTTAGCTTTTTCTTCTTTACTTTGCACTTAAACATTGCCTATGTATCCAACAATGGTACTCATTCATCGATAGTATGATTTCCTTGCTTTAACTTTTGTTCCGGAATGAATGAGTGCCGAGTTATTTACTATCTTCCCTTCGCACCATTTTAAAATTAAGTGCGTTCATTGAACGATACACACTAGCACTTTTTCTACACTTCGAGGGCAATATTGGAACTTCTATCTTGGGACCTTGGTGTTGAAAAGAGCAGTTTGTTTTGGTACACAACCTTTTCCTTTTGTATACTCTCTCAGCGAAATTTCAGCGTAGGTTCTGGATATTATGTCTCTTTGTATGTGAATGTACAACAGCGATATAAAAATGTTTAAAAAATTATTTTTAATGTTTTCTTTCCTTCTTGCATTTTTTCTTCTTCCTTTTGTTTCAACTGCAGAATGTGACGACTTTCCTTCTAGTGTTCGCGGAGCCTGTGTGAGCACGTTCCGGCCCCTAGGGTCAGCGAAACTCAGGTGCTGATGCTTTTATCTTTTTGCTTCCCTTATTTTCTTTTTGTGTTATTATCTTGAGGAAGACAGCAGTCATTCTGGCTAAAACAACTATAGAGAGAAAAAACCCTATCGGTGTAAATAAAGCAACACGACAATGCGATAGTTTCCCTACGTAAAAAATATATATCTGTTAGTCAAGATCTGTCAACTACTTTGGGACATCTACAGTCATGCAATCTTGTAGTGCAGATACAAGGTCAAGACAAATCATACAACAGACATACTCTTTGATCAGTGTTTCTTCCAGAAGATTTTATTCGAGAGGACTTCTGGGGGGGCTCACGAAAATTTTAAGTAATGCACATTGACTCCAATGTTCTTAAATATAAAATAACAATGGCGCCGGGACCTGGGGGCTGAGACCTCTTGAGGCCCCTCCAATATTCTCTTTGAGGGGCGAAGCTCCCTCTATATTTCACTTATATTTTTAATGTTCTTATTCCTACAAATTGTTTTTCATGCCTAGTTTTTGAAAACTCGAACTTTTTTTTTTCGGAAAGAGCATAGAAAATCCATTCCCACAGTAATAAGTATTTCTATTCTTGTCACATAAAGAAGTTTTTTCTTTCTTGTATCGTGTGGTGATGACGATTGTTGTCAGTGGGCAGGCCCGTCATTTAGGGGGACAGGGGGGCACTTGCCCCCTTGAATTTTGGTTGAAAATTTTCATTTCAAAATTCGCACGATAAAAAAAAACGTTATGTGAGTCATGCACTACGATCAAACAGATTTGATTTACTTATATACCAATAAGTAGTTAAAATAGTTTAGTCCCTAACAACTATTCGCATGGAAAAATACTCCTACTCTCTTTTCCGTGTTTTAATGCAAGCAAATAAAAAAAAATGGATATGATGTATACGAATCCACCTCAGTTAATTTCTGTTTCATTTTAAATTGGTACTCGAAGATTACATATATGTATCAACTAGTTTACAGAAAAGAAGACAACGATAATCTGTTTTGCTAATTCACTGTCTAATATTCTTACAGATTTTTCATTTTTCACCCTGCATCTACATACTTTATACACCTACATTTGCGATTAGTTTACCTCTGAAAGATTCTTCAAACCAGTGCAGGTACACATTAAAGAGCGAACTTTTTACTTTTTTGGGACGAGAAATTATATATATATATATATATTGATTTTCAATCTACAATAGTGGTTTTTAACGAAACATTTTCGTTTTGGTTCCAAAATGGAGCCTTTTGAGATGGAATTATGATGCTTATCGGATGTCAATAATTCTTCGATATTGAAAGAAAGATTTATCATCCTTTTAGAGTGGATCACAATGCAGCATGGGTGCTGTGCTAGTCAATACTCATTCTCTGAGAATATTTCCAATATGTGTCAAAATAAGAGATCAAAATGGAAGCAGTAAAACACTTAATTAGCATTATTTGTATGGTTAAAATAAGGAAACGTTTTTTCTATATGCACATGTGCGCAAATCACACTGGAACTGAACACTGAGAGATTCCGTAAGATAAAATTATTTGGTGCTTTTTCAGAATTCTTGGCGATAACTGTAAAGACTGAAAGCTTTCAGAAACATTAGCGGATATATCAAGGAACTTTCCCAAACTTTATAAGTGTGTGCGACTGGTCTGATTCCTGGAAATTATTATAACGTCATTGCTGGGATGTTCACATAAGATAGAAATCCTTTCTCTTCTGCTGTTTTTTTCCTCTTTAGTCACTTTCAGTCTAGTTGCGAAGAATTTGTACAGTAATATATTATTTTATCATGTCTGAAACTTCTACATAATTCTCGTCTCTCTTTTCTATTCCTAGTTCTTCATCGGGCTAGTTCAATTTTCTTAAGGATTTTTTAAACATTTTTATAATTTCTGGTTACCGTCCCATTAGGTCACTCAACCGTATTTGTTTATCCCCAGCTCAAGAACTGTTGTTTGATTTTCTTCAAGCTCTGTGTTCAGTGGCTTCTTTCCTAACAATGTTTTTGTTGAATTTTCTTACAATCTTCCTTAAGGTTTTGTTTACTTCTATGTATTCAATCCTCGTTATGGTATTTTCCCTATTTTTCATTTCCTTTCTTTTATTCTTCAAAAGTTTAGTTTCTTCTGAGGATTTTGCTCTCCTTTTCATGTGTGCTATTTCTTTTGCGGTCTCTCTTGTTACCCCAGTCAGTACATTATTTCAGCAAGTGGTATCTTTTTAATCTTCTATCTCTTCCCAGACGCTGACTGTGTTGATTAGTTCTACATTTGTCTTATTTATGTCTGCTTTTCCCTAGATTTTCAAAATCTAAAATGGCAGTTTTCCTCTGGCAACATTCTTCTCTAATCTCTTTATTTCAAACTCTCATCTCGCCATCCTGAGATCACTCGAGATTTCAAAACTTTAGAACATACACGTCTTGAGCAATTTTCCTATCATTTGATAGAACATAATCTATTTTGTTGAAAGCTCCATTTCGGCCTTTCCATGTTCACTTCATCTGAGTTTTCTTCTTAAAACACACACTCGAAATGAATCATTTATTAATTTGTGAAAACGCCATTACCTCTCTTCACTCTCCTTGTCCTTCTCCGTGGTTTCTTTTGCCAAATCCAAATTTCCCCATTTCGTGTCACTGCTCTGTTTAGTCCCTACTTTTGCATTGAAATATCCCATTCTTATCGTATAATGGAATTTACTATTACCGAAAATCTTCTGTATATATCTTCGACTTCTATTGCGAAAATTCCCATCCTCCAACTACCTCAAACCCGCAAACTCTCTCCAGCATTTCTTGTGTATCTAATTCGCTTCGGCAGATTAAATAATTATATTCCTCTAATTAATAAATAATTTTATATTCCATGAATTAAACTACTTCTTGGCTGGTTGAAGATAAGCTACTACATTAATTTTAAGGAATGAGACTTTGATATACAATAAGTTACTTACCGGTCCCAAAAAAATATGAGTCATCGGCAGGGATTTTTACAACATTTTCCCATTACAAGTTATTACATAGTTTAAGAGATGTCAAGGCATCAGCGAATTTGTAAATATTTTAACAACATTATAACAACATTCAGAATATTCCACGGAACATTCCACGTGAATACTCACACACGTTTATAATATACTGGAACGTACATCCAAAGATGGTACACATGAAAAACGTTGGCGTATTCTATTCCTTAACACACACATACACACATCTCGTATATATATATATATATATATATATAATAAATCACAGCCATATTCAATCCACTACTGGATGAGGCCTCTCCCCGAAGGGAGGAGTTGGTCTACTGCTCCCACGCTGACCAAACGGGTCAGGAGAGGAGAGCCGAAGCTCTCACTGTCATCGCCACTGTCTTTTATTCACTGCAGCTCCCCAGTTGTCCTCACGATGCTGGGACAACACCAAAATCTTTGAACTCCCACCGGGAATCGAACCCGGGACCGCTCGTACTGAAGTCGAGCGCGCTACCGACTAGGCTACACAAATATATATAGTGGGTCATCTGTCAGTGGGTCATCTGTTGTGGTGTTGCTGTTATGGAGTAGGGCGTTGTCGTATGGTTGGGGTCAATGGATCTCGCCGCTTCCTGCCCTACCCTCAGAAAAACTGCGAAACACACTTATATCACCCCCAAATACGACATCTGCAAAAAATATTTCTTATCCTTTGAGAAAAGCAAGGGAAAAACTCTCACTACGTTGCTACTTCGTCATTCATTGCTTTGTTTTTGTCCATTGAGAATCGTGTTTGGAATGTCATATACTTGCGAAGCCTGTAAAATTATCAGGAATTTGGTCGATTTCTTTGATCCAGAGAAAGAGACTATAATTTGGTTGATCCCTCTGTCTCTCCCATGTGTTTAGATAGTACTTTTTTTTTTAAGCGCCGGATTGTCATTCCGACAATTTTTCGTTTTAGAGATTCGAAATGTCAAAAATATATTTGGCAAACTGGTTTGAATAAATAAAATTTTCAAAGTAGCCTGACAGCAATTGATGCTAGTAAGTTTGATCCTTCAGGAGAAGGAAACAAATTACCTAAATATGTTTTGTGAACATCTTAAAATGGAGCCTGCGAATAACAGTTCCACCACATTTTTTCTCAAAGAAGAAGAAGACTGACTGTGTACGAATGTACAAAATTAATTTGCGTGTGTAATATCAAGGCTTTCATAATTACATTCTTTCGTTCAAATAGGTTATTCGAGTACCCGTAACTGAGTTAGTAGAGGAGTTAGTAGACTTCACATTCGAAAGGGCTTGCGATCCATCCCAGCGGCCGGCCATGCTGACAGGTATTTCCTTAATCATCCCGTGTAAATGCCGATATGGTACCTTTAAAAGTATGTCCTGGTCTACTTCCATCCCCAACCGTACCCGGCCTGAGATATATTTGCCTAAAAAGCCAAAAATAAAACTGAAATTTCTCACTGTCAAAGGTCATTCACTCATATATATATATAATTGCGCCTAATAAACCATCAAGACTTTATTATAGATTTGTTCAAAGTAATTCATATACAGTATGTAAGGTATATTGATGTGTTCGTTTATTCAGTAGTTAATTCACTCATTCGTCCATTTAATCGAATGCAGTTTAGGTATCACATATATCATTCGATGGTGGTCTGCTAAAAGGGACCTTTTTTCTTTTCGAAAATTAGTTTTGAACAAAATTTTGCTCAGAATAATGTGAAAAAGGTAATTAAATAGGACTATATCGTATTCCGATTCGTATTGAAGCTCTTATTGGCAGCTTAATTGTTTTTGTACATTGTTTACACTCCCTCCTGAGAAATCAAAAATCCTGCTGGCAAGGTCTTTTTTGCAAAATACCCTCAAATTATGTAGATCTTCCAAATTAATTCATGTCCGTTATTTGAAGATATTCATATCCATTCATTCAGAATCACTAGGGAGTCACTAGGCAGTTTGGAATTCTACCACTAGTCGATCTGATTGGAGTTTCCAGTACTTTCTCAAGACAAATGAGAGAATGGTATCTAGACAAAACCCCTGGCACTTCCATTCCAATCCTCTTCCCCGGAAGAATGCTCACTACGACTGACTGTTTTGTATTCTATCACCTTATAGTAACAAACATTTAGAAAGAGATCGCACAGTGATTTTTATAAAAGAATGAATAGCTTGTTAAGGACAGAATATCAATATACAATTTCTTAAAGAATTGCTCCCCTGTACGTGTATTTGTCTTCTGAAATAAAGAAGCATTATGGATCAGAGCCCAAAAAGGTAATTTCATTCTAGTGTTAGATTTATTTAATGGCCTTGGCCATAGATGCCTAAAGACTATTCAAAAACAAGCTTAATTGAATAACTTTTTTAAACATGGGATGTTATTCAAGAATACGAATTAATTCACAAATAAATAAACTTTAATTTCGGAAAGACTCGTCGTACCAATTGCAATTGAAACGTGGCAACGCAGCGCAAGTTCAAGATGCAGTTGTCCGTTATTAAACTACCATCCCTTCCTCTCAATAAATCTGTGACCTTAAAAGGCCAAAATACAGAAACTTCCTACTTTGATTGCGTTGCCAGCTAAATGCACGGGAGGCCTAATGTGTTTGTTGTGCATGTAAATCATACATTATGTTGATTTACGTTAGTACGAGAATTTAGTGCAAAATAAGAGAACGTTTTGTCTTATACAAAAAAGTTTCGGTTAGGGGATGTGACAGTAACCCTTCATTTTATTTATTCATTTATTGGCGGGTGAACAAATTTAATTATGTATAAAAGATGGCGCGATTTGTAATAAGATCAACACGAATGGTGTTATTAAGAATATTGATTAGTGCGATTATTGGGAAGAATTACTACTTCAAACGTAAAAAAAAAAGTGTATTCTAGTTTAAACACTTTGGTACAACGTAAAGATAAAATTAATTGTATGGGCGGTAACAGCACTATGGCTTACGCCCGTCCCGATTTGGTACAACGTATTAAGTAGTGCAGTAAAGTAAAAACGAATTATTTTTTCCGTGAAGTTCCCACCTGTAAAATTTCATTTTAATTTACAATTCGACTACTGAGCCCCCACCCCCAATGTTTTCTTCACGTCGGCGCCACTGGTCGTACTTCCTTACTTAACCTAAAAATAGCATCAAGAAAATTTATAGAATGTCCTGTTATATACGCATTTTAGTAATATCAGTAATGCAAGTGTTGAGACTAGTTCTTTCAAAGGCGTGGTTGGAAAACCCCGAAAAGCATGCCTGAAAGAAACACCGGCTTTGATTACGGATATGACTCCAGACACTTTATAAGGTAGTTAAACTCTTTAGAACATCTTGCGTTGGATTCACGTCACAGTACATGGTGCATGACGTATTGGGCAAATATTTTCCTTTCCGGATTTCATTTATTTATGTACTTTTGTAAATTTGTGATTTCTAGTTCCTATCGAAATGTCATTCAGATTTTCATTGAAAATTTCCGAAACAAGAAATAATAAGGAATTACAATTATGTTCAAAAGCAATGGAGCTGCAATGACAAACAAGTAAATAGCTAATGAGGAAACAAATGACGGTGTTATGGAGAACGGAATAAACGCTAATATCTCACCTGGTCGACAAAGCCATTTGCCATCCTGTAGGAAAGTGTACGGGGATAAAACAATTGGTAATATTGGAACTTGGTTCTTAATTGCTGCATGGAAAGCCCCTCTCTTAAAGTTCGCAAAGGATTTTGGTGCATAGCCAACTCTGGTTCCCTCCGGGAAAAACAGAACGTTACACTAGAATTGCAGAATAAAAGAAGAATAAGTTATTAGGGGAAATAATAATAATAATAATAAATAAAAAACAAGAAGAAAATATGTGCACGCTAGCAGCACATACCTTTTGAAGTAAAGGTCTTCTTGCTATTTTCGTTAATAAGAATGGCACTGCTGATCACTGTTTTGTACCAGTGCGTTTAAAATCACAATCGTGGTGCCGTACACTTCGCATAAAAAAACTGCAACAGCGAACATCGTGCAGCTTGGCCACCTAAATGGCACCTTCTTATCCCAAAATTGTATCTGGTAAACAGGCTCCTTTCTCCTTCCTTTGTCTCTCCCATTCTAAAATCAGCAAACAACATGAGCGCATATTTTTTGTTCAAAATTTACACGTATTATTATCGATAAAATGAAAGAATAAAAGCCAGATGAAACAATATACATAAGTTGATGGAGAAAGAAATTTAAACACAGACAATGAAAAACTGAAACCGATGGATGTCTGTTAGACAGAGGCAGAGAAATGAGACAGAAAAACTGGCAGAAGAAGAGGTCTATCTATTTTTATCTATAGTCTATTGGGGACTATAGATAAAAATATGAAATTTATACGTAGTAAAAAAGAAACTAGTATTATAAAGTTCAGTTCCCACAAATCTAACAACAAGATAGAAGCGACTTTTGAATTTTATATCTTTTCAGGGCTACAGAGGGTGCTTGAGAAATTCAGTTAGTAACTTTAAAAATGGAGACCAAACGTGGTCATATTAAATACTCATGATTTCCAGTGGAAGTGGAAGTGCAGAGTTAGGATCATATCAAAAGTGTAACACACATGTTTTGTTTACGCGTGGTTCGGTTGCAAATTCGGTGAAGCTCATTGAAGGTACTGGTTCGGAATACTTTGTAATCAGGGATTCCGCCAGGATTTTCAGATTGAGGGTTGTGCAAAGTCAAAATTGGGAGGTTGTAAGTAGTTTTGCAATGTTTCTATCAACTTTGACCGCAAAATAAAGTTAAAAATAGGGGGTAATCTCGAGGATTTCGGACTGACACCCCCACAGGGGCCGGAGTCTGGCGGAATCACTGATTGTAACAAACTCAGAAGATACCGTAGGCCTTATCTTCCATTACAGACTACTAATGTAAATTTAACATAAAAAGAAAATGAATGAATTATAATTTTACTGCTTAATTTTCAAAAGAAAGAGCCAAGATCCATATGTAAATATCCAAACTGTATCAAAATGAAAAGTTACAAATGTTCAAAAGCAAAATTAGTATGTTCCTTATAGACATAGTCAACCTTACATGTTTCACATTTCAAACGTGAAAAAAAAAGAAAAACATTTAATAGTATATTGATAAATTGTAGGATGGAAACGAATTTTGTGGCAAACTAATATACTTCTTTTAAAATAGCCGAAAAGGGAGTCATTTTCTACTAATATCTTAAAATGCATGTGTTCCGAACTTGCCACCCCAGTTTCCACCTATTGCGAGTATAACGTTCTGATAATCACAACACTAATGCTCAAATGTTTATAACAATTCGCATACATGGAATGAACACGGCAGCGCTGAAAAGGGTCACCGGCTGTCGGAGGATGCTGGTCAGGTTCTCGACTGTGTCATCGGATTCAAGATTCGAACCCATTCTGACCCGGTGATTCGATTTAGACCTGATAACCCGGAGGATGAAGGAGAGATTTTAATTATTTCATTGCGTTTGAATAGTGTTTCTTTACGGGGTTACCAGGACCGGAGATGTTACTCCGAGATCACGAATAATACGACGCCGAAATTCCCAGTTAAATAGATTTTTCAGACCAATTAATCGGGTTACCGGGTCACATATGTTTGGGTCTGGCCTTACCACCGGACCATCGAAGGTAGCCCGGAATTGGCTCTGGAGTACGCACAAAAAGGGAGTGTTCAAAGTACGAGAAAAAAATAAAGTTGAACAGAGAAAGAAAAGAAGAAGATAAAGAAGCAGCGAAGACACAATAACAATGCATCAAGAAAGAGAGAAAGACCAATCAAAAACATGAAAACTAAATATCGTTATGCTAAAGAACATACACACTGTTTACTCGGATTCTCACCAGTGATGCTTCGTAAGTTTTCCAACCCGGAGATGAATTCCTGTATGAGAAGTTATAAGTAGATTCTTCAAGATCGCTTTGTAAAAAAACTTTGGCTTGAACAGGGTTTGCACCTATGTTGGTTTGCTTTAGTACTAAAAATCCAGCACGTTTTCCCTACTCCATTTTGCCAACTAAAGACAAAACCACGAATTACTAAGTTCAGATAATCTTCAGAAAAAGCCAACTTCGACCTATAAATTGTTTAAACCAAAGTGCACCCTAAAATTTCTTGATTCAATGACTTATAGACAAATTAGTGTCCACTAATATATGATTATAACTAATATTATAACAAAAATTAAAAAATTAAAGAAAAATTATGAGTTTATGCATTTTATGCGCCTTGGCGGTAGGCCAACAACTCGAAGGTACCGGGTTCGAGTCCCGACAGAGGCATGGGTGTGGATTTTAATGGCTAAAGAGCGAATCATGACGAGCCGAAGTCCAAGGTTACTAGACTGGCCCGTATAAAAATAAAGTTTATCAAAGTTTACTTAGCGTTGAAAAAAGTCTCTGTACACGAAAAATTCCAATTATATCATGAAAAGGGAAAGGAATTACGTACTTGTGTTTTCAACTATTCGTGTATTGTGGTTGGAATAGTTTACCTCCTAAACTAGAAAGTTTATAAAATGCTGTGCAGGTCTCCTACATTGTATAAGGTATGCCTCATAATTGTCTCGTCTTATGATGGGAATGCTCTTAGACAGTATCTTACAGGATTGCTATTAATTGCTTTCAACTTATGAATAATATATGGAGAGAATAATATAAATTTACCGTGCTCAGTGACGCTATAAAGAGTAGAAACACTCATCTTCAAATGAAGTGATTTTTTCTTTAAACACACATCCCACATACCAGGTTCTGCGGAAATAAATGGTCGTTTTCAAACCACACACCACCACTGAGTTTTGTAATGAAATAATCATCATTCAAGATAGTTTGCAGCGTGATAGCTTTTCTGCAATCAATTAAGTAGGTTATCAATCCCAACCCTAAAGGAACGTAGTTCTCGTGGAATATCGCATTCCTAGTAGCCACTATATATGAACTAGATTCATTAACATGAACTATATATGAAAATATGGTGGTTCTACGTCCAATGAATGTGGAGGCCGAGGGAGTAGGTTTTACTTCAGATCACTCAGCTCCTATTTCGTCATTCTTGTCATGTGGGAGTTAGTGTTGTCCTCTAATAGTAGAGCAACCTTCTGCTATCTTTAGGCTATCTGTTTGTAGACATGGTCTTGTGATGTGAGGTACAGGATGTCGTGGTAACAATAAATGCTGGCACGCTTGCGAGTCTCATACAGGACTCACTTTTCGTTACTTGCGAGCTCTGTATCAAATATAGGTGTGTTAACGATGATGGGAAAGCAACGACACACATACTGTCACTCGCTAATGCTTGTAGATTTCCGACAGTGTATTGGGTATCCATTTGTTCAACTTGTACGTCCTTTCTTTGCGGTGAAGGTGGCATTTGACTGTTTCATCAGAAACCTGGAAGCTTTCAGCAAGCTAACCACAAATTTGGGTGCTACTCTGCTTTAGGATCGCCTTCAGAGTCTTGCCATCATGTAGGGTATTTAGGCACCCACTGAGCGGTTCATTACACAGGCTCATATTCCTCGATCTTAATTTATTAAACCAATGTCTGCGGCGCGTTTATTCACAACATCACCCTAAATGCTTGGCATTTAAAAGACTTGATTCATCTGCGGACAAGTCATTAAGCAAGAAAAAAAAAAGAACGAACTGTTCTGACGTCTTCATTTGTCTTCCTCACTACTCAAGCTATAACTACTGTGAGTACTCAATGCACCTTTTGTGGTCATGGTCAGTATTCCCAATTCCACCCCGATCACTTTCCCTATATCTGAGACACTTACTTCCCACTTGACTTCCAAATAGGTAAGAACTTTTTGATTACTTTGTATGGGTTAGAAACAATATGCGATCTATGAAGCAGAACACAACTGAGTGTATAAATTGAGACAGGCAGTGTAGGAGTGAATCAAAACTTTTAATTGTAGAAAGAAATGATAAAACTTAGCAGACAGATCTTTGCAGAATTTGGAGTGAAGGTCTTAAATATTACCTTACTAAGGATTGTGAAATAAAGTTGGTGGGTTCAAAATTTGATTTTGAAGTGAAGTAGTAATCAGACTTTGTTCTAGTTTATGATTGCCCAGCGCTTTTTCGGGCTAGAGATACTCCTAATAAGCAAATATGTCTTTCAAAAGATCATTAAATACAATTGTTATGTTACAAATTCTCTACATATCTTCGTTTTGTACGTGTGAGCCAGATGTCTTTACAAAGGTATATCATAACCGTACATTAGAATACTGAAAAGAAAGAGATCTCGCTATGTAGCGAACATATTATTTCTCTTCAATCTGGTTCCTCTCGAACATAGGTATAACGATCTGAATGTACATAGTTTGACATGTAAGATGAAAGTAACATTAAAAAATGTTTTGACAAACCTTCAACAACGTAAAGAAATTACATTAAAATATTAGAATATGTATATAACAAATAATTATTATGCAAAGTTAATGTTTTGCATCTCTTATATGAGATTCTTCAAATGTTTTAAATGTTTTTTGGTAAGGTAAAATGAACCCAAACACATTCAAGGTCAATACTTACTTTATCTTTCCATAATCTCGTTGTTAAGGCATTGTTAAGTCGGTCCCTTTCTCTTATTAAATTTGCTCTGTTAATAAATATTGAACCTGTCAACCAGAAATGAAGACCAGCGAAAGGAATCCATAAAATCTCTTTCTTGGATACGGCAACAGTGGGCTTAATTAAATTAGAATAAGCGTTCACAACTGAAATGAACAAAAATTGCCTTTCTTGAAACGACACTAGATGACATAAATTTAAACAAAAGCGTTCACTTTATACACACTGCAAGTACAGTTTATGTACACTATACACTTCTGTACTTTGTAACCAATCTACGTATTTTAATGTTCATTGTTCATTTTGTTGACAGTTCCTGTTACACATCTACCATTATTTTCATCGAGAAGATTAGCTTAAATACAATAAACTATAGTTTTCTTTATCTGCTCACCAGAAAACCAGCAAAAGTCGGGTTTGGTAAAGAAGGTTATTTTATGAAGTGAGATAACCTTAGTTTTTATTCATCTTAGCAGTTTAAAGCAGGCTCGTAAACAGAGGAGGGCAAGGTGTGCTCAGCCCTCTCTAACACGATTGTGAGCCCCCATAGCATATAGTAAACCAGACCTCCCCTATCAAAATTAAGAAATATTCTTTTTAGATTTTACAAAGTAATAGCCACATGCTACAGTCCCACCCCCCCTCGAGGTTTTAGCCTGGTTACGGCCCTGTCTGAAAGTCAAACCTAAATTTCCACAGAAAGCATAATCATGCGAAGGAGTAGTATCCATAGTTCATTCGTTCTTTTTGTATACAAGCATATTTTTGAAAACTTATTTGTAATTGTTATTTACACAGAGCAAATATATTTCATACCTCTTACGGACCAGTTGTAGCTACATAATTTTATTATAACCTTCTTATGGGAAGAACCTAAATCATTCACTATTATTATAGTGATCCTATATAGTATAGGCAAATTAGGACCCGAGACGGAAAAAAATATTAGAAAGCTAATTTTTGTTTTAACGCATTCTTTGGACTCCCCTGAGCCTCCAGAGAAAAATCCCAAAAAATCACAGCTGCGCAACCACCTGAAATGACGTCATCAATAAGGCGGCCACGCGACCACATCCATTTACGCTTAAACGGTAATATCTAACTACAGAACACAGATATAAGCTTCGTTCTGGTGCCAAATTGAAGATAAAGCATGTT
>JAGDQP010009447.1:0-24941 GCA_022664845.1 Lepisma saccharinum | reverse complement strand
TTTCTAAGTTTCACTATTTCTGTTTCATAGCGAATTACTATGAAACAGAAATAGTGAAACTTAGAAAATTAATTTCTTAATATATTATCCGCCATATTTAAAACTGTCGACAACGTATGGGGGCAGTTATAACTCAAATCACTTGAAACATGCTTTATCTTCAGTTTGGCACCAGAACGAAGCTTATATCTGGGTTCTGTGGTTAGATATTACCGTTTAAGCGTAAGTGGATGTGGTCGCGTGGCCGCCAAATTGATGACGTCATTTCAAGTGGTTGCCCAGCTGTGATTTTTTGGGATTTTTCTCTGGAGGCTCAGGGCTCCAAAGAATGCGTTAAAACAAAAATTAGCTTTCTAATAATTGTTTCCGTCTCGGGCCATTTTAAGCCCTAATTTGCCTATACTAATAGGTTATTCTGCAGATATTCCCAATCACGAAACTTCTGAATTTATTGGCACTGTTTAAAGACAACAGTCAGTGAATGCAGAATAGTGTCTAATGCTAAATCGTACGAGGTTTGCCTAGTTACAGTTAGTACTACTTCCAAAATACTAAATAATACCATTTCGGTTCAGTATTCATTAAGCATACAATTCAAATAGCTTAGGTTTCATACCAAATTCATAATATATCTAGTATATTTGCTCACGTTAGATTAGGTAACGTTCAGTTAGAATATTGTATGTGATGTATTTTAACAGTAGTTACTCCATAATAGAAAACATGCCGTTAACTCTCTGAGAATAATTATATTAGTCAAGTATAGTAAAATCAAAATGCCAGCGATTCTACTTTCATTCAAAACATATAAATTACCAAAGACACAAACTCTTCTGATCTTCCATTGCATTCCATTCCTTTCCATTGTTGTAGATCATTAACCACTCTGATCTTCCATATTCGGACACTAAGCATGCATCATAAATTGTGTTAATTGTTAGGAACCAATTTCCAGAATCCTGTAAAACGTTTAGACACAAATATCACAATATAAATTCTTTGTTACCTTTTCTGATCCTCTTCCTACACAAGTAATGCATGTACCATACTTAATTTATATTGATTCCACAAAAATATCGTAGTATATTTCATTAACTAGGTTCCATAACACGTAGTGTTTTTTATATAAACTCACAGGTAAAAATCATAGAGTTAGGAGTATTATAAAGTTTTCTTTCTAACTCTAGGATTAAAAAGTATTTTTCATAGAGTTAGGAATATAAATAGAGGGAATCTTAGGTTGTTTTGTTGGAGAAGGGAATGAAGCCAAGAGACGGAAGGGACGAGGCATTTCGGTCATATTAACTGGCCCCATATTTAGAGACCCTCTTTTCCGAGTATTTCCTCTCTGAGGTGCACTCATCCTCCTATCGAAAAAGGCAATCCTCACAGTACTCGGTATAGAGGGACTCTGATGGGGCCACACAAGATGTCTGCCGATGAACAGTAATTTGGCTTCATGTGACGTCATGTATGTTCTCTCTATTTTCTTCCTAACTCTATGGTATTTTTGCTACAATTCGTTTACATATACAAAAACTAGATTGATCGATTCTCATGTTCCCAATGCTCGTAAGCCATATTTAGTCCAATGTCTAACAAATAGCTGATAGCCAACTCTTTTGGACATATTCAAAACTATACAGCACTTTCTTTAGACAGCACCTGATTTTATCTGCTCACCAGAAAACTAATAAAGATTAGGTTAGCTAGAACATGTTTAGTTTAACTGCTTTCCAGAAAACGGAGGTTAGGTTAGGCAAAGAAGGGTTAGTTTCCTTTATATAAGAACATTTACCACTAGAACACTACGGTATTTAGGAATAATCTTAAATCATAAATTCACATGCAATCATCAAATAAAACATATCAATAAAGTAAATAAAATTATAAACATCCTAAAGTCCATAGCGACTACGAAATTTGGAGGACATCAAAATTTAATGGTAACATTTATAAAGAACTATTCGCTTCCTTCCGTAGAGTATGGTATAATGATTGTTCCAAGGACTACCAATTCAAATATCAGAAAAATAGAAACCCTTTGTAGGAAGGTTTTTCGTGTGGCATTGGGAGTGATGAACAGTCATCCCAGCTTAGTTACATATGCTGAAACACATAATAAATTATTTCAGACTTTCAAACCCGCAGATTACAACAATTCAGTATATTTCTTTTAAAATTGAAACATTTACTATCGCATCCATTTAACAGCTTATTAAAATATTTAAGATTTCCAACGAAAAGTCACCGTTTTAGTAGTAGCACATGAGATATTATTGTCACTGTGTTCTTGGAAGAGTTTCAGTTACTACATCAACATAGGAAAAACCCATTGTTTAAAATAAGATGCCCTTTATGCAGTAATGGTAAAGTCAACTTCCCTAAATTTCATAACATTATTCAGTATAGAGAGATAGGATGATTTTTAGTTTTCGTTCTCAGATGGCAGCAAGACAGATATCTTAGTTTCTAGAGCAGTTTGAGACGAAACAAAATAAGTATGCTTTGAAATATAAACTTAATTACATTCTTAGTTCATTCTATAACGAGGTATTTGCGATCTCAAAATGCATGGGCTACGTTCTTCTGATAAAGGCAAGAACAAATCTTAGTTTTAACTGATTCATAGTCAGTTTTGCAAGCACTTAGGAGTACTTACAAAAAATCGTTTCAGTCTCACCCGTTGATTTATGACATTCTAGAACAGATTTGCTTAATTGAAAGGATGGGTAATGAAATTCAGTTTTGCCACATTAGATCCCACCAAGAGGTTCATTTAAACTATGCAGACTTCCTCTCGAGGGAGAGCCACAAGTTTCAGACCATTACGAAGTCTAATTTATATTACTTAGATCTGTTTCAGAGATGCAGAAAGAACACAAAGACTCAATGGCAAGATCATTTGCAATCAGAAATACTGATGGGAACAACCACGCTGAGAAAAAAAATACTATAATCCGACAACTAAGAGCCCTTGGTTTCATAGAATGTATGTTCCACGCCAAGTAATTCAACTCATTTTAAGGGGTCGTGCCAATCATACTCGTTTGAGCGACAATCTTACACGTTTAAAAGTTAAACAAGACAATTTATGTGAATGCGGTCAGGCAGCGCAGACATTTTTTTCCCTTACTGTCTGAATGCGAGGAGTATATAATCCAAAGAAAAGTATTCCTAAATGCCTTAGAGAAATTAAAGCTTCCTAGACATGTTTCCTTACATTCATTGCTCTACCAACCTAACAATTCTACTGCTTTACTAATTTTTATGTTCTGTAGAAATATTCACAAAATAGTATGAGTATTGACAGTCTACAGAGTTCTTAATTCAGTTTAAATATTTTTCTTTCTCTCTTTCAACTCCCTCAGGTTTTGCTCCTTCCTTCAGCTTTTTCCTAGACTTCATAATACGTTCATGACATTATTATATAGTCTTTCTTGATTTATATTTCGTAGTAATCTACCCTATTACTTGATCCAAATCTCTTTTTAGTCGCAGCTCCTTTTAGTAAAAGTATTGTATATCAATCTCCTTACAAATTTCTTTAAAAACAAGTAAGTAGAAGAAGTAAATGGTGTTACTCTCCATCAAGGCTGCGGTAATAAGTTATAATTTGAATTGAACAGCCTCGTTCGACAACAATGATGACATAGAGTCGAATGGGTAAATATGAAATTCATGTGATAACTTGATGTTGGAAAACTCTCAGAATAGATCTTCACATACTGTAATAGCCAGCTAAAACTTCAAGGAATTGAACGTGAGACCCTAACATTTCGGCTTCTTCAAATAAATTCTTCAGATCTACATTGAAGATAGTACCCATTCAACTGAGACAATTAAATGGTTTGGGAAGAATATATCAGCAAGCTTAATAATGGAGGAATGCTTACAACAACATTATATCAACTTAGCAACATGTATATTTGTATTATACATTAAGAAGACGAATAGCATGTTTTGTTCCCTTCAAGTTTTCGAATCTGTGATTGTTAAATACAGGATTGAAAAAATCTACAATGCTGAAGATTTTAGATAACCTGCTCTTAAGAGGCGAGACGAGACGTTCTCTCGGTGTCATTGGAAGATTGCGGATCTTGGGTGCTGCCCAAATTAAATGTACCTTTAAATACAAATATTACTAAAATTTAGAGAAGTATTGTTCTCAAAATAACATCCAACAGTGAAAACATAACTACACTTATACCAGAAGATGAGACCACCATCAGAATAGTGAAATTATCAATATTAAAATCAACAAAACTGTAGAATTAATCTAGATCTGGTGGAAGTTTGTTTGTATGGTTCTGGAAGAAGGTGACTATGAAAATTACTGTATGAGTGTTTACTTTAAAACAAAAATCAATTCTAATAATTAACGTTTGTATATTCAACATATTATGTCTTCTTCTCTGGGAGGCGAGAGGATATGACGAAGTGAATATTTCTTTTATGTTTCTGAGGCATTAAGTAGTGAAGATTTGACGTAATTGTTCGAATCTTAAATAAATATGCCTTCAATAATGCTAGTGTATCTCAGTGAAGAAGGCTTACAGGACTATACAATAGACTTAGATTAAAGTTGTCATCAATAAGGTAATTCACTTCTTACTGGGACACATGTCAGCTGCAAATCCGAAGTCGAAGGCTGTGTGCAATCATCACAGATATATATATGTATCTGTGTTTAAGATTTTCTCATTAACAAAATTAAACCTATTCGTGTTCATTATTTGAAAACTATAATATGCTCTTTTTGACAGTTGAGTGCAGGTAAAATGCTTGGGACGCCAACTAGTCCGATTGGAACGTGACGGCGCGAGCAGTATGAACTTTACCAGACAGGTTCGTGTTAAAATGCTGCATCTCTTAAGAAAATGTGCTGCGTAAAACGTGAAGTAATCAGATACTGCCAGTACTACTGATACTACTGGAATTTTCTCTTCGTGGATTATTCAACACAACTGTTATTTTTTTGCCATTGAGCATTAGCGGTTAAATTCATAGTGTTGTTGAAGTTCTTGCTTTTAAATTTAACCCCGTGTGAACTCATAGTACAATTTTTGCTCATATCTGTCTTACCATTTTGGGGTGTTGTGCTCAAATTGATTCTGCTTGTCAATTTCTGTTCCGGAAGCTTTTGAACTATAGTGGGGTAAGGGGCGCGCACAAAATAGTTCTTTACTATGGTAATACCTTTGACTCTGCGAATTGCTACTCAATACGGTAGGTTGTTCCATGCCATTAAGTCGACCGCTTCTTCTTGAAGTTCTAGTTCCACATACGGTTTTTCGCCCATGATATGATCAAATTTGTTGCAAAGAATACACTTGTATGGAAGAGGGCACTCTTCAGGATGTTCTCCAACTAGTCCACATTGAGGACATTTTTTGTCCATTCTACATTCCTACTGCCAATGAAAAAAACACAACAACAAATCACTCTGGATAAGCATGTTCTTTTTGGGCTGCGCTGGAACTTTCTGTTTGTATAAAATTGTATGATCAGGAAGCATTTGCGATTCAAAAATGAACTCTATCAGTCGAGTATCCACTAGCTGACCTCTTTACATTCTTTTAGCTTCTGTTATAGGATAGCTCCTATTTTGATGTACACTGAGATATCATCAGTTAATCGATTTTTACGTAATGAATTGTTTCCCCAATTTTTCTCTTGATACTAGGAGGCAACCTTTTGAGCAATTAGAGCCTTCGGAAGTTCAGTATTCCTACCTACACTGTTATCACGATGTAAATTAGTGTGCTGACTTAGATCTACTTGACCCATTGCAGATTTCTGGTCTTCACTCACTAAAGGTACTTCAGGTAGAGTTGTTTGGTACTCTATAAGATTGTAAAAATTGAGGTATACTATTTGACGAACTAAGGTATGTATTTGCGTTGGGTACAAAGTTAAGGCTTGTCTGTATTATATTAGATAAGGTTCCTTGAGCTTGAAAGGGCAGTATAGGATTATTGCAACGCATGGCGTCTAAGAATGCGATTGCATCCTGCGTGCGAGCAGGACTTACAGGAAAGCTGGTAGAAGTACCTACGTCACTGCTATTATATGAATCCTTCATATCGTCCCCCTCACTCTGACTAATGAAAGTTTCTTGATTTTTTGTGTTGTCTAATTGATTAATATTGTAAGTATTTTTACTATTAGGGACCTCTTCACATGCATTATCAATTAAAATTTTCTGAAACGCCTCTTCGTTTAACCTGGAAGATGCATACATGTATTCATCCATCAAAGATAAATCGTTAGAATTTTGCCCATTATATTCACTTTCAACTACTGGAAAATCTGCATGTTTAACTCCCCCTTGACTGCATTGATCTATAAGTAAATGTTTTTCTTTTACCTGGTTTAAAGAATCGAGTTGATTATAGTGATCACTGATCATCTTGCCGTTGTCCCGGTGATTGATCAACATCAGAACCTGCCGTTTGACCTTGACTTGAACTTAATTGTTCCATATTAAGCAGATAATAAGAATTCCAAAACACATCTTCAAGCAGAGCCACAGAAAGTAGTATTGATGATGGATAATATCGTTAATACTGTAAAATTCGTAATAGATGAAAATGATTTGTCAAACAAGCTTAACTGATATCGCCCTAAAAAGGTTCGTTGGCCAGAAGCACACGACCTAATTTGAGAAACACAATTAATGTGCTTTGCAGTAATATCAGTCAAAAACCACCACTATTATAATAAATAGGAATCACTTATACACTGAGGACAAGTTCTACAATGCAGTCACAATTCCAAAGAATCACTTTGCGAATAACTATTGAAGCTAATTCACACGCAGAAACCGACTTCACGCAAAGTTCGCACTTTTTCCCTCTCTCCGAGAGAACTAATACATTTATTTGGTAGGAAACAAGGTATAGAAATTGCATTTCCGTGCTTTAATCCTGATTGGCTGGAAGGCGTGTGACGTCAAAAAGAAACTACTGTAGCTTTGAAGTAGCTTGGTAAAAGCTTGATCATCGTTATGCGAGGCGTTTATCGAAGATCTACATGTTTTTAAAAAAATTTAAAAAATTATTTATTGCTTATAATGCTTGCAGATAAGAAGTACAATCTAAGAACGATTAACAAAAGAACAGAGGGAAACCTTACGTATAAGATCCAACAAGCTCTGATGGTTCATGACGATTATTGACGGACCCTTGATTGAGGTAATATTTTCAAGTCCTTCTATTTTCACATTAATTCCGACAAGCATCAGTAGTTTCCTGCACAGTGCTTCGTACAACCTGAAGTAAAATAAATTAAGTGGTAAAATAGGAATATTACGATTTTAAAGTTAAATATTAAAGGTATAATTACTAATCTCGTTAATTATTTCCCTTATTTAATAACAAAGGCTACCCATCCATAAAAAATAAAACTATTGGTACTCTATTTTGTTTGAGTAAACATGAGGTTACGTTGTAATGAATTCAATTTATAATCGATGTCGCATCACATAGATATTAAGTTACATTATGTTTGTAATTGGCTTGAAATTTGTTTACTATAAGATTATTAAATCCATGAGAGAATTGTTTATGACATTAAACACAAAACAACCCTAAAACCAACGAACTGAGCCATCTGCGAGAATTTGCAAGAACGAGAAAATAAGAAACAATGATTCAAAAAATGTAAGTGTTAACTTGCCCCGGCAAGGCGTACCGGTACTACAAACTGTTAAAAGACAATAAGACAAAATGTATAGATAACACTGCAAATCATGCTTAGCAAAAATTAATAATTTTATAGAACTAAACGAAGATATGCCTTGGTTTCATAAAATTCACTCATCTCATAAAGTAGCCAGCAAGCTAAATGTCGACCTCGACGGCGGCGGCCTCATCAATTTGTAGTCGAGGAAGAGTCAGGAGGACGGCGCGACACATAAGTGGTGTTTGGTCGTCGATCCATTTTGCTGGCCGCCGTCAGGGTCCGCGTAGGGGAGAAAATCCGCCCAAAACCCTCCTGCCGATGTCCACTCTTCGTTTTTTTTTTAAATTCCGCCTTCGCCGACCAAATACTGACATCGCCTGGCTGGCTGGCCTAATAAGTAGATTTCATTTTCAATAAGTAGCCTCTGCAGAACAACTTCTTATATTACACATTTCCGAAATTCCGTTTTGCAAGCATCAGGTGTACATTATAAAATTTTCCAGTGTATAAACTGATCCACCGTAGCTCAGTGGTAAAGCGTTGGCGTAGCATTCGGGAGATCGTGGGTTCGATCCCAGCGACCGACTACCCTGACTGAAGTTTTTCCTCAGATACACCAGACAAATGCCGGGATGGCACTTTCCCGACTCCTTTCCCCTCCCTTATCCCGGCCTGAACCTTAGGTGCCTAAAGGTCAAATATTCAATTTAATTCCAATGTATGAAAAGTTCGTTGAGTCCTGCTGCACTATTAAACGCTCTGTACAGACTTAAACTTTCCATTCGTTTTTCACTTAATTGTGTAATTTTCTCACGTAAAATAAGATAGGTTACTTATTATTAAACTTCTTATGTACTAGTAAAATCAAACTGTAAAATGGTATAAGTGCAAACGAACATAACTAATGATGATCAGAGGTCATATGTTTTTGTTTGTCAGATTAAAATTGTTAAGATGATCTTTATATATAATTTACATATAATGTTGGATAGGGATTGTGTTACATAGTATTATCATGTCAAAAATACAATTTTAAAATGTCAAATCTACTTACAAAATTGTTAAACATATATTCCATTCTTTATTGTAATGCCACGCCAAAAGTTTAATTGCACATCAAAATCGAGATATTATTTCATATGGAACTATCAAATAGATTATGATTGTGTGCTACAATGTATAAGTTTAATATAATACAAAGAAATATTGAATAACAGAAAACTTGGGGAAAATAAAACTTCAGATAATAAAACTTCAGATAATAATTAAATACAAAGTGCGGAAAAACTACGTAGCCAAACATTGGGAGGTGATGCCTCTCATTGAAACAAGAAAAAAAGACATAGGGACCGGGGGGAAATTCCGCCCCGGTGAGGAGCTACAGCGTGCCGAAAGCGTGGCAAAATTAACTTTGGAGCTTCCTATTTCCAAAACGAATAACAATGGAGGTAATGCGCTTGGTGCCGCCACAGACTTTACACCTGCTCGTTCCAAAAATGCAGGTTTCAAAATTGTGGAATGGGTGCGCAGGGGATTCCCCAAAGGAAGTGAAGTGGGGTTTTTGAGAGAGTCCCAGAAATGCGCTGACGTAAAGATGGGTCAAAAGAAGCATGAATAGGACGAGTTTCAAGCAACGAGCAATAATCCGTTTGCGGCAGGTCGAAATCTTGAACAAATGTCCTATGGCGAACGATTTTGTGTAACTATGCGTGGTTGCATAACAACCGGTGCAGGAAATACACATTTGTATCGAAAGATTAACTTATCTGTCATGAGCGAGAGAGAATGTTATTGTGTGGTTGGATAACTGTGATTATGTACTTCATCACAAAAGGAAAGACTTCATGTTCATCCTTATTACGACCTATTGTCACGTCAGAGAATGTACTGTATTTGTAGCTTAGATTATGTTAATATCAACATAAGTGCGCATGCAAATGTTCACCACGTGAGTGCATGAAGTGGGATTAACGTCCTACACGAGCTGCTGTGTTTCTAAAGATGGGACCTACAGTTTAACGTGGACTCCGAACCAATTGTGTGCTCACCGGGAATCGAAACCGGGATCATTTGATTACAAGGCAGCGAGCGTTACCAGTCACACACAGGGGTACTGCTAAACAGGCAGGAGTAAGAGGAACATACAATAACGAAAACGTGATGTAGTTGTGATCAATGAAACAATGTCACTGCCGAGTTGAAGTACTAGGTAGCTGCAATGTAACGACGTATCCAGTTGAGATCTTCAAATGAAAAAAAAAAAAGCTTTGCACAATTGCTACCTGTTACGCGTAGAAGGAACGTTGTAAATTCTGTCCGGTGTGTTTGCCTTTTCATTTTTCCGAGAGGTTAGTCAAAGTGGAAAAATAAGATGTAGCGAGTGTCATATGAGCATACCAGGTCGAGTGGAACATGTATAGTTTCTTCCATAACATGTGAACCTTCGTCCCTTGTCTGAAACAAAATCTTTTAACAACCCACAGGGCACGTGCTTCTAACCACATCGTAAATATTGGCAGATGAACGACGTTGCCAACCTCCATAAAAATAAAATCTTACTTTCACCAAAAATAAACGCTTCGCAAAAACTTTATTCTTTGTGAATAGTACAGGACTCGTTCAAAGATTCATTAGGAAACATAAAGTTGATCTGAATGAGGATCAGTCGGTAGAATGCTTGACTTATAATCGAAAGGACCCAGGTTCGATTTCCGGTGCCGGCCATCCTTACTAATCTTTAACGTTTTCCCTCGGTAACATGTCGATAAATGCGTCCTAGTTATTATATTATTATTATTATTAGAGATATTTTACATCTGTATAAAGACATGGCACAAAAAAGAAATAGTCTGGCTCCTCCCCACGAAAAGAAGTTGTAACCAATGATTAAGATAATTTGACGAGTGATATGTTTATCATGCTCAAAAAATGTACAAAAATATATAAATGCATACAATTTTTGAACTTATCGTAAAGATTTATTCCGTATCCGCGCTTAGAGTATCCGAGTCATCTCTGTTCTCCTCCGTTGAGTTAGACACTTCAATAAAAGACGCGTACAACTGTTGTTGAAAATGGATTCTAGGCTCCTATTTCACTTCAATCTTTTATACATGTTTTATATATTTCTTCCATTTTTCGGGACTTAGACCAGAGAACCATGGCCTAAAAAAATTAACATTTAATTTTCTTATCCTCACACTTACACAAACAAATTCAAATTACATTTCTAGAGGGTGTAAACCCTGCAAAAAAGCAGGAGGGCAATAAATGTTTTACGACAGGACCCTGTCACATCCTTGGCGCGGTAGGGGGTTTCTGGGGGAAGTGTTTTGG
Source organism: Lepisma saccharinum (assembly GCA_022664845.1). NCBI lineage: Eukaryota > Metazoa > Arthropoda > Insecta > Zygentoma > Lepismatidae > Lepisma > Lepisma saccharinum. The sequence continues at coordinate 13,919 of JAGDQP010009447.1, read as the reverse complement.
GAAAAAAGTTCTCATAAAATAAAAAATACTTTTTTTTAATTGCTTTGTTTTTGCTTCACTACAGCTCTGCTGATAAGTATTGGTATTAACGATGAACATGAAGTCTTTTCTTTTGTGATGAAGTACATAATCACCGTCATCCAACCACACAATAACATTCTCTCTCGCTCGTGACAGATAAGCTAACCTTTCGATACAAATGTGTATTTCCTGCACCGGTTATGCAACCACGCATAGCTACACAAAATCGTTCGCCATAGGACATCTGTTCGAGAGTTCGACCTGCCGCAAACGTATTATTGTTCGTTGCTTGAAACTCGTCCTATTCATGCTTCTTTTGACCCATCTTTACTTCAGTGCATTTCTGGGACTCCCTCAAAATCCCCCACTTCCTTTGGGGAATCCCCTGCGCACCCATTCCACAATTTTGAAACCTGCATTTTTGGAACGAGCAGTTGTAAAGTCTGTGACGGCACCAAGCGCATTACCTCCATTGTTATTCGTTTTTGAAATTGGAAGCTCCAAAATTCATTTTCCCACGTTTTCGGCACGCTGTAGCTCCTCACCGGGGTGGAATTTCCCCCCGGTCCCTATGTAATTTTTGCTTCTTTCAATGAGAGGCATCACGTCCCGAAGTTTGACTACGTAGATTTTCCGCACCCTGTATATCTTTGTAAAATAACGATCACACAAATACTATGTTACAACGTCTCTTTGTCAATACAACTAACCTATAAATATAAAATATCAACTCTCTATGAACACTCCAATATTATTTCATAGAAATAAAATTATCAAATCTTTTTCTACCAATCTGGTTCTAATACACAGAACACCAAGCCATGAGCAAGAAAGCAAGATTTAAAAGGTGAGTAGATGGTAGATTGTTTATGCACATAAATGCTTTGGAGATTATTAAGAAAACTTTCAATGATAAAAATCTACTAACTACATCATAAGTCTGAGTGTTAGTGTCTAATTCCGCAATGATTATAACCAACTAAATATTATACCAAAAGACTAATTGAATAGATCATTTAACGAAAAAATTATAACTTAAGGTGTTATCATGGCAACTACCAAGATAACATCTAACATTGCTTTCAGTGCACCTCATGAAGATTGAGTGGTCCTCGGTAGCACCTCATCAAGAAGGTATTCTTTTCTGTTCTTAAGTCAATGCTAATGCAAGTCTTGGAAAGCTATGAGCCTTACATATATCTGAAAATTAACGTCAGATCAAGTATTACTGCATGAACGTTTTCACCCTGCGTAGACTCAAGTCAATTATCCGATGACCTTCATAATAAGAACAGTTCAGAACAAATTAAAGAGTCAGGAATTAAATATTTCAACTGATTCTCACCATAAGATGGAGGATGATGAAAACTGGTGTACCTCATCACCAAGTAACAATATAGGCAGCAATCTACGTAAAGCACATCAAAAATAAATAAATAAGCTGACAGATGAAACAGTATCAGCGGATCATATTTACAAACACCCGAATTTCAAAACGTTAAATTAAAACAGAAACAGAGAAGGTAGATCGAGATCAAACAACTATCCTGTATTCCAATGAACATCGAGAACCTTGGGTTGTTAGTAAGTAATCCCACACAAATATAGGAGGACATAACAAGATTAGAACCAGCCTAACCTTGATGACAACAGCAAGTGAGTCGGAGTCCAGTCCGGGGAATGAACATAAGGTACCGCTAGGCTTTAAAAAAAAGAGCATCGTAATTTTATGCTCAATATCACGTTCGTAAAACTACGGTGAGACAACCTTCTTAATACCACCAGTTCCAAAGTTAAAATTTCCCTCTCGATAACTCGGGATCCGTCCCTCCAATCTGGATGAATACAAGTGGTTTGAATTCGCCTTAGCTAGACCTTTCCAAATGCACCTCAAGCACTTTTCTGGCCTTAGTAGTTCCAAGGACATAAATCGCTCCCTAATCTCTGAGACCGTTCCGATCTCTGGAACCTCCCCTGTAATGTGTATCATCTATACATGTTTCAGCTAGTTTTTCCGAGACCTTTCCAACAACATCTCAACACCTTCTTAGTCCTTGTGGTTTCAAAAGATATAAATTGCTCCCATATATTGGGCAACGCTTCCTATCGTTGACATCCTCTTGTACTCGGGATGAATGGTATCGGTTTGAGCTATTCTCACCGAGATCTTTCCAACGACACGTCAACCACCTTTCTAGCCTAGGAGCTCCTGAATTGGAAGTTGTCAACAGACGGACCGAGCGGGCGCATAAAGTTTCATACCACTTTCTGCTGAAGCCTAAAATGTACTCAATTTATAAGAATTTTATTTACGGACAGTGAAGTTTTATTTTGAATACTCAATTAAAATGAACTAATTTATTCACAGCATAGTTCTACATGATAAAATAAAAATCATGGGAAAATACCAAATATATTTATTTATCGGTAAGCAATGATTTATGGATTTCGGATAGAAGTCTCGACTCAAGAAAGCTTACAAAATATATAATGAGTGTTCCCAATTTTTCACTTAAAAAGGTTAAAGAAAAGAGTGATAGGACAAAATAATTAATATAAATTAGTGAATTAATAGAAACGATAAACAAAAGTTGTGTTCGAAGAAAGGAGTTACATTTTGTATATGTGTGTCTGTTATTTCAAATAATATTTTTTTTTAAAAGAACGAATTCATGTGACAAACAAAATTTTATGCCATACACAATGAAATATTCGATAGAAGATTTAGTGAGAAGTCAAGACTCGTATTATTTTAGAATGAACGTTGTAGAAGGCTCTTAAGACTTCTCGCTACTCCCGCCCCCAGTTTTTAGAAATTTTTCAAAATATTTCAAAATCTAATAGCATTATCAAAATTTTAAGAAGATACATCTCTAGGACAGCGATCTCGAGATCTTGTCCATTGATGAGTGATACGTTGTTAATTAAATAATGACTTCATAATCTTTGACAACGAATCACTCATCAATGGACAAGATCTCGATATCGCTGTCCTAGAGATGTATCTTCTTAAAATTTTGATAATGCTATTAGATTTTGAAATATTTTTTAAAATGTTAAAAAGTGGAGGAGGATGTAGAGAGGAGCCTTAATTTGTAATGTATAAAAGCAATTTTGCTTTTCTTATTGTTTAGATCTAATAAACGTTACTTGTTGTAACACGTATGTACATATACCAGGTAACGATACTATGGTTTGTTCGGGTTGATATAGTGTGTCAATGTTTTCCTGTCATCTATAGAAACCATGCAAAAAGTACATCTCAGGCGATAATAGAAATTTATTTCAAAGTAATTGAACATTCATACTATATCTGTGTATGCTCAAACGGATTTTTTTTTCTTGCCTACCTGGCTTAATAGATCTCCGTAAATCCCTGGGATTATATGACAAAAGTGCGAGGAAAACGCTTTCAAACTTACTGTTATTTCCATATTCCTCAAAGGAATATTCGTTCTGTACCAAGACGTATAACCCATATGTAGTCACAAGAATGAGAGGACAAAGTGCATGTTACGATAAAAGAGGAAGATGAAATGTTGTCGAGTATGCCTTTCCTATTCTAAATGCCTCACTCTTCAATACATAAATGCTGTAACCACGGAAACGATAAATAGCTAAACATTCTGATAAGGACGAAACATAGAAAGTTATCCCAAGTATCAATTGGATAGATGTTTTCTGGACTTATTTAAACGTTTTCACTTGAACCGCGAAAATGTTTTTGATGGAGTGCATTTACTATGGAAACTGTCATTAAAATTTAGTATGGTACCTATATTTATATGAGGGTGGATCAAAAAGTAATGCCTCCCTCGCTACAATTTTGTTTCTATTACATCTAGTGAACTATCTATGCATGATATTATAGACGTAATCTTACTCTACTAATGTAGACTTTCCTCTTTCAGATTGAGTAATTAGAACCATGGATCTGAAGCTAAAAGAAAAAGTCGTTATTGAATTTCTGGCAAAAGAAGGTTGTCGACCTAAGGACATTCATAATCGTTTGAAAAATGTTTATGGGAACGCTTCAATGGACATCAGCGATGTGCGGCGTTGGGGTGAAGAAGTTTAGAAACGGAGAAACACAAATTGCAGATAAACCGAGAAGCAACCGGCCGACAACGACAACCACAGATGCAAATCGATAACGTGCTGATGAACTGATTGGAGGAGACAGGCGCATTACAGTTCAGAATGTTGCTGATGCATTGAACATCTCCTATGGCTGTGCCCAAGGAATAATTGCTAACAAGGAATGACTTGGATGAAGTTAAAACAGCTTTAAAATCATCGGCCAAGAAGCAAACCCCTGAATTTTTCCAAAATGGTTCTGATGCCTGGGTTCGACGATGGCGCAAATATGTTCAAAATCATGGAAACTATGTTGAACGGTAGTTTTCCGTAGAGGACAGTTAGGGCTATGTACATATCATATGTTCATTAATACATGTTTTATGCCACAAGAGGCATTACTTTTTTACCCATCCTCGTACATAGATGAATATCCCCAAAAGACTAGATATTTAATATATAAGTTAAATAACATTACCGTTTAACTTTATTAGCTTCTTTCTCATTGGATACTAAATAATTGTATTAGATAATCTAGGTATCAAAAGACAATATAGAAATAGTGAAGATAGTTTGAGTTCATAACATAATGTTGTGAGTGTATTACGATTTTCTGTTCTTGCGTCATGAGTGTATCCTAGTATAAAATAAGTGCTCTTCTATTTGAATATCACTATTTGAAGACAGAAGAACTTGAATATCACTGGAACTATTTTGCGTAGGAACACGGAACTACTAAAATCTAATTATCTAATAGCGTACAGTCTATATATAGTCCAATAGTGTAGTAAATTTTAATTTTAGCAAGAGCAATGTAACTGAACGCTCTGGAAGTTCCAAGTTTTAACATTTGAAAACCAAGAAAATCCATTCATATATACATGATTAACGACCTATGTGGTAGGCAAGATAGAAGAATATTAATCCACAGGAAAGCTAATAATAAATCTATCTTCACTACAATAGAAGATAAATTCACTTCAACAGTAATTGTATAATTAAACATCCGCGAGAACAATGAACTCATTACAGCAATAGAATATTAATCGTATTACAATAATTTTAATCTGAACAGTACTTAGTTGCTTCTTACCATCCGTTTCCTCTCTTACCAACTCTTGATAATTGATGAGGTAATGACAAAATTGGAATTAAAATAACGAAAGCAATGATCATTACTGTGAAAGATATTATATAGCGTGCTCTTGCACTGTGGCAGTACATAGAAATAAAGGTAATCAAAATCCATAGAAACCATAGATGCATCTTCCTCCATCTAGCAGCAAGTCTGAAAAAAAAATTAAAGGAAAATATATTACGAATACTGATAAGTAAACTGAACAGATATTTGGAAATAGCCAGACATTTTTGTTATAACAAGGACGCATTCATGCCTTGAGATGTCTAGATAATTGGGTTGCAAGGACCTTCAACATTTAGAGTAATATTTAAGTTTTAATGAGTACCGTTGCCATAGAAAAGACAAATGTTTTAACATTTGAATTCTGTTAGAGCATTCTTCCTACATCATTATGTTAAGTTTGGCTCGAATCAGTTGGTCTATTCCCATACTATATTTACAATTCACCTAAGCAGAAACTAGGGATGGCCAAAAGTTTCCGGATCCGGATCCAAATATATCCGGATCCTAAAAACCTGATCCAGATCCGGAACCGAAAAAAGCGGATCCAGATCCGGACCCCAGAAATGCGAAGCCAGATCCGGATCTTCGTACAGGCAGTAACGCAGAAAAATTATTTTGGTGGATAAAAGTATCTCACTCTATTTCACAATTACTGAAACAGGTACCTATGAAAGCACAAAAGGTGCCAGGGAATTTCTCAACGCTCCCCTCCTCCTACAAGTAACACCATGATGGTGAGAGGCGGCAACACTGCAGAAATCGAAAGTGAGTGATTCCCCCCCTTCCTTCTCAAATTCGACTGAATCCACTCCCTCCTGCTACCTGCAAGATGAGGACAAGACAAGAAGATCCTAATCAAAAGGACAGCGATTGCGTCTACAAAGTTTAACATTAGAATCAGCGATTGTCCCAAAACGTGTTGGAGAAAAATAAAAAAATATTAATAAGTAACCCGATTTTAACTAAGCCGCCTTCGCTCGCTTGGCGGTGTCTTACTGTAAATTACATTGTAATGATGTACAATGAATTAAACCATGAATGTAAAACCTAACTGAAAGCAATTTGTAAAACTAGAAGGTTGGTGGGATCGAACCAAGAGCCTTCTGTGTAACACGCCACAGTGATAATGTATACACAAGATAAAGCTAGAAGCAGGCATTGGTGTGCATTGCGGTGTGACTTACAAACAGAATAAAAAATAACTAGGATAAACAATTCAAACCCAATAAGTTTTAATTCATTCAAAATACTGTCAGTTGCAAGCTATACTCAATCACAAAGTTGCCTAAAGCACATAGATAAATTCAATTGTCTCGTGGATATTATAATTTATTCTTTCTTTGTGTACTGTACGCCTTAGACGACATTGCTTTTTACATTCCTGGCTTTTCATATTAAAAAGAAGTGATGATCCATCAGTTTGAAGCTTTGGAAATAGGAAATCAGATGATGTAGTGAACATGAATCAATTTGCAGTAACTCGTTTCTGATTGGTCAAAACCCGTAAAAATACGTTTCTTCAATTTCCAAACAACGGATACTTTGATTGCTTTGAAAATGTAAGGAAATATTTGTAACTGAAATGAGTGCTCTCCATTGTGGTATATAGTATTCCACAATGAAAATTTATGTAAAACACACTATATTAAAACGAAACGTTTTCTGAAATTTTCAAGTTAAAAAAGTTTTTTAGGAGTTGCAGTAACTTCAATTTACCATTTTCGACCAATCAGAAACGAGTAACTACAACTTGATTCATATTCAATACAGCATCTGATTTCTTATTTTCAAAGCTTCAAACTGATGTATCATCACTTGGTTTTACAATGCTTAATCGCACGAATATATATATATAATACACAGTCATATTCAATCCACTACTGGATGAGGCCTCTCCCGGAGGGAGGAGGTGGTCTACTGCTCCCACGCTGACCAGACGTGTTGGGAGAGGAGAGCCGAAGCCCTCAACTGTGATCGCTACCTCTTTATTCAGGTAGCTCCCCAATTGGCCTCACGACGCTGGGTGGACGCCACACAGGCAACACCATCTGGAGTGCTGAAACGGTCACTCATTCAAACACTGACCAGACCCAGAACTGCTTGACTTCGGTGATCTTACGGGAACTGGTAGACCAGCTCGGCTAGGGCTATATATATTTTAGTTTTCACATATAGCAGCCCTCTCCAGAGACTTATATAGTTACAATGTCTGAAAACACGCAACACAAAACGTAACCTTATAACAAGTCGTTTTAGACCTCTTCATAGAATCCAGAAACAAGTGTTTGTATGTACATAGTTTCCGGTAATTCAATTTTTCGGCATGATGTTGTGACACGAAATGAATCTTAATATAGCCTAACATACAATACAAAATCAAATCAAATCTGCACGTTATACAAATATTAGGGCAAAGTTGCCCCTGAAGTTTGATTTTTTGAGCTTCTAATTTTAGTATCTTTCGAAAAAACAATGCAGACATGCATTTGGCGATCATGACTTAAAGTCCTTTCCTTGTTAGGACAGACTGATGAACGTATAACCAGGTACCTTGTTTGGACTGATAGTTCCCAGAGAGAGGTTCCCCATGCCTACAATTTACTTCAAGTTAAACTCAATCTGATTTTTATCAGATCCGGATCATATTGCACCTGGACTATTCTCAGGCCATCCCTAGCTTTCTAGTTAGCAACATGTAATTAAGTTAGAAAAATGGCGAATCTGCTCACTGGGAATTGTCACAACTAACAGGAAGAGGATACCGGAGCGTAACAGGCTCAATCATCAAATTTAACAACATTTCATAATTATTTAATGAACTTTTCAGCAAAATTAAGGTAATTTTTCTTTGTAATACATGCAAAAAATCGATGACTTCTGTTCTGCTCATAAAGCATTAGAAATTACAAATTACTTTTATTTGTGTGACTAGTTCAATTATTATTATTATTATTATTATTACTTTCCACAAGTCTTTCAGTTATACTTACTTTTGTATGTTAAACTTTAAACATAGATAAAATTTCTTAACAATTAACAGTACTATTACTAAGTTCTGTAGAAACATAACTTGAACTATAAAAGCCAATTTTGAATTTTAATTTAGTAAAAATTGTCATTTCAAATCTATTAATTGGTGTAAATCACTATAAATATATTTTGTAAAGTGAGCCCAATACAAACGAATGCTTAATGTTAACGCTTTATTGATGCAGTTCTTTTAATCACATCTGAGATTAATTTAGTTTTCTCAGTCAATTGTAGATCCCAGATCCGGCGCCGGCCATTCTGGTCGGGGTTTTTCCGTGGTTTCTCTCTGCCTAACCATGCGAAATCAGGGATGGTACCCTGACCCAGGCCAGGAAACCTTCCTTTATCCATTAATTCCAAACATTGTCTCACCTGTGATCTATATTCTATAGCCTTCACTGGCACTGAGTACCCTCCCCAATTGACCAAGCATTAAAGGAAGAAAAAGCATGGCATATTATAATTTTAAAGTTCCAGTGTTGTCAGTGCTGTGTCCAAGTTGTGACCGACATCCTGCTCTGTGTCAACTACATACAATTACAAAATGATTATATACCAGGCCAACAAACTTTTGTCACAAATATCTGGGTACACCAGTCATGAATGTCTCACTGCAAATTACCGCTGTCATGTTAGCAGGCTTTCACATAATATATTTTACAAAACAAACATCCACGCGTCACTATACGTTCTCAAGGGAAGCCACACTGTTTTCTTTTTAAATTCTAATTCTAATATATTAATTGCAAATTGCCTCAAGCCTGTGTCAATTTTATCGCGACTAAAAAATCAATTCTCCATCCTATGTAACTAAAATCTACTATAAGACAAAATTGTCTGAAAATAAATCACCCGTCACTGTTTTATAACTAAAAGTAATATTACACAACTACTTTCAATGAATCATGTCTTCATTCTTGCAATTACGGAATTAATTAAATCTATAGGAGCCGTGTCCAAGTCTCTAATAGACCTTGGATAAAACGACCAGTGACACAAATTATACGAAGCTCCTATCTCACAAACACAAACCTTATACGAATGATCCATTCCCAACGACTATAATAATTTGGCAAAGAAAGAAACTCACAAGAACACCAAACGATTTGTCCAAAACAAATCTGACAAGAAGGCTAAGACGGAAATATAATCGACGTCCAGACTTCAGTTCAGGCAAAGACTGCCAACCCAAATCCTCCAACATAGAAACACTCTTCTCATAACGAATTAATTTCCCACAGACAAACCTGTCATCACGACGTTGCACCATTTCCAACGACCGAAATAGTCCAATTTCTTAGTGATTGTTTTCTTTTATTGTGATTGTACTTTGTAGTACATATTTTATCCTGTTCATTTGATATGAGATCCTAGTTGGAACTTGAAAGGTGGACGTGCAAGCTTCGCGTTCCTCACTAGGTCTTACATTGACAAGGAATTTACAGGACCGGGTTCTAGTGTTGATCTTGATACTTTGATACACCGTAAAGACCACAGATTATGCACGAAAATCGGATCCAGAATGGATACAAAATACTGATCTGGATCCAAAAAGCGGATCATTATCCGAAAAAAGCAGATCCGATCCGAAAAACGGATCCAGATCCGGAAAGCAGATCCAGATTCGAAAAAACGGATCCAGATCTGAAGGAAGCGGATCTAGATCCGGAACCGAAAAAAGCGGATCTAGATCCAAATAAAAAAAAACGGATCCAGATCCGGACCCGAAAAAAGCGGATCCAGATCCGGATCCGGTTCCGAAAAGATCCGTATCTGGCCATCCCTAGCAGAAACCAAGAATACAACAGGACAAAGAATGAAATGTGGCTAAAAGTACTCAATAAACAAGTAGCTGTTTTAAACTTTTAGCTTAAAACCAAAGCAAGTGCCCAATTAAGCGTCAACGGACTCTTCATACCATGTGTTCCTTTTAATATAGAAACAAGTAGAAATTTAATACATAAAAAGAGAATTGGCCATACTGCTCATAAATGTAGCATCTGTCTGATCCATGGAAAAGATATCACAACATTTCATAACTATAGCAACGGATTTTCTATCGTTAATGGAATATTGCAAATTTATCAAGATGTACTTTCTTTTTCAGTTTTTGACATACTCGGATTGCATCTCAATGAAAATATGGAGGTTTACATAGGTTTACTTTTCGATTGAGGAATGATCATTTTGAACACTGAAAAGTGAAAACCTTTAATTCGTTTACTTAAGTTCTGCAAACAAGCCACTACTAACACTGAACTTTGTATGGGCATATCCTAAGGACTGAGATTTGTCTGTGAAGAACAATCGGTTAAGAAAAAATTAAGCGTTAGCCGAGTAAATGACTACGGACCCTCTTCCCGCAGGTTATTTTAAACAAAACCCAAGATCCTATTCTTCAATTGGACCAATTTTCCTGTACTTGTGGTAACTATATGTGAAATGACATGATGATGAACGTTTAACGCAAAGTGACGTTCTCTGCGTTCGTCTGTGTGTTATAAATTGAATGCTATTGTCTAACTATCCAACGTGAGATTTTCCGTAATTCATGCATTTGGAAGTTAATTTCCAGTCTCATCGAATGCTAAGACAGTGTAACAACCTGTGAATCCATGAAAAAATGGTAAAGCCTATCGGATGTTATGTAGAAGTTTTTCAAATAATATGCTCAGTGAGAAAATAACTTTTTATTATCCTTGTCAAATTTAAACAGTTATTCTTAGCCCAGTGACATGGCAGCTCATGCAAAAACTTTATTAAAATCAACTGTCACAAACACGACATTCTTATGGCTAAACTGAACACAGTTTTTCACGTGTAGCTTAAGTCTACCATCAGCATCTTTATGATTGCATGGTGCAATATCTACACTACTGAATGTATAGAGCACAGACATGAAATTATAAAAATAAATGTCCCTAAAATTATCAGTTAGAATGTGATCCATGGTACAACAGTTCCCCTTACCAATTTGAATGATCTATGTTAAACAAAAGATGAGAAAAGTGATATCTTAACTGTTTGGGACTTTAGTGTTGCAGTTAGAAGTTATAGAGACTTGTGGACTAGTCAGGGTACATGCGGTATTTGTAGAAATAATACTTTAATAGAATAGTATTTCTCACTTTTAAGGATATACATATTGTTTTCGCACAGTCGTTATTTGTGAGAATTTATGATCCTTTATACCTTAAGCTTAGTGTAAAGATTGACACATTTCCATAAGAATATCCTCACGTATAATAATCAAATTTACAAAGTAATCAAAATCACGTTAAACATGTTTAGTTGCAAGAATTTTTGATTTTCCCAGTAAATATATTGGGATCTGAAAAGAATAGTTCTAAATTTTGTTCTAGTTAACGTAAAAGTAGCCCAATTAGGGACCAATAATATTCCTTTTAACGCGCTTTACCTTGATATGGAATAAGGTAGATCGGGGAATCAGAAATGAAAGATTTTATGTGAAATTTAATGTTGTAAATAAATCAGGTGTAAATTGATTGTTAGTTTTTATATCTTGTTATATTTTTATAAATGAATTATCTTGATTTAATTAAGAATTCTATTGGTGTGTCCAATCAGATTTACGAATTATTGATGTGATAGGAAAAAATGTTGTTTATTGTTACCGAAAGAGATGTCGATGTTTACAAGCTATATTAATTAAAAGAATTTATTGCACGCTAAAATGAGATGAAAATTGAATGAGAAGTACGGTATTTAAATATAATTATTGTAAGATGATTAAAATAAAAAGACATGTTTAAATTACGAAATTAGTTAAAATAGATATACAAATTGGTGGACTGTAGAATGTTGTAAAGCAAATGTATTTAAATATGCATTCAGGTGTATTTTCGAGAGTTTTTTTATTTTCTGGAGGACTTGATATAATAAATGTCTTCTTAAAGTAAAAATTACCTAGCTGATTTCAACTACTACTTCGGTCGAACGGCTGTGCTTTAGCAATCTTAATTCTAGCTATCTTTCAGTTGTCCTGAATGTTACAGTAGTCTCTACTGGACTGTGTATTGCACTACTGGCTTGGAGCAGTGTCCAACGGGATAGCATGTAGTGTTGCCGACGACACGAGATTTAGGCTGTCTCGTCTCGAACATTTCTTGTCCGGAGAGTGTCCCTTGTCGAAAAGATGTATACTTTGCATTACGAGAGCTCTGTATCGTCTCGTTTTCTACAGTCATTTCTCTGTCTCGTCTCGTGGAAACACTAATAACAAGTAACTTTTTTATGCCATGATTTTCCTGCAAGAAGTTAATGAGAAACCACAACAAGAGCGCTGAGATGAAGGCATTTTACAGAGTAAAAAGATTTGTGACATACATCGATGACCTACTCTGGGATAAAGAGAGATTCATATATGACATATTAATTTTACGATATATTTATATATTCTACGATTTATTATATTTATTATTATTTCGTTCACGTCATATAGCAACCTATCCTTTGGTGCTATAAATGGTAGTCACTTTCATGTAGCCAAATCCTTATTTTGTAAATTTTCAAAGGAATTTTCTGTAAAGAAAGAAATGTTGTTCTACACTTTGAAGTTGTAAAAAATAACTAGATACTGATGCGTCTGTTAAATAACCCTTTTTTTTTCTACGAAAATACATTTTTTACATTTAATAATAAAATTGTTTCTTTAAAAAAAAAGCAAATCAGGTTATCAAGTTTCACTTCAATTTGAAATCAAACGCCCTAAAACAAATAACTGGTTGAAGATAGGAATAGTACCTTTGATAAAGGTAAGCCTACTTACAGGAAAGGTTGAAAACCACTACAAAATATTTAAGAATTTTCTATAAAACATAGTACTACATTCCCAGAAGAAAGTTCTGAGCTTTATGTGAGAACAATAAATATATTCTTACTTTTAAAACAAACAAAAGCGTGATGTTAATTATTTAATAACATCCCAAACGATAAATATAAAAACAGCAGTATTTAATGATGTTCGATTGTTGCTTTTGGTTTGGAAGTGTGAATCATTTGCGATTTATATAGACAGTTCCTGTCTGTAGACGAAAGTGAGTGCTTCGTACAGTTTTTCCCAAGATACTATATACAAGGCTTTGGTGTTGGAACACCAGCTAGATAGAATATTTTTGTACATCAACTATCCTTTGTTGATAGTGAAAAACACAAAAAAAATGTGACCCTCCATAAGTATGTTTTTAACCGAGAACATCATAAAGCAAAAATGGTTAATTATACCAAATATTGCTGGTCTCAGAAAGTGAACGCTGTATGAAATTTGAATTTATTTCAAGGCTTTTAGGCACCTTAGGCTCAGCCGGTATAGACTGGGGGAGATCATCTTGGATATATGGACAGGGCCTATTTTTAGGTACCCTCCCATCATTTGTCTGGTACGACTCAAGAAAATCCCGGAAAACCTCTATAGGGATGGTCAACCTCTAGGATCGATCCCAGATCTCCGAAATACTAAGTCAACGGAGCCATGGCCGCTGGGTGTGAAGAATGTTTGTGAAAGGGTAAGTGTGCAGATTCTAACTTAAGTTGGAAAATATAATAATAACAAAAACTTTTTAAAGACATGCATTTCTTAAGCAATTCGTACTAAAAGTAAAAAAAAAAAAGTATCGGGGGCGGTCTC
>JAGDQP010009446.1:32560-59094 GCA_022664845.1 Lepisma saccharinum | reverse complement strand
AACGTGTGCCCTGACGGTAGTTCCAACTGTTCTTCATTCTTCCTCCACACTTCTGATAGTCCTATGATGTCCCACTTAATCCTCTTAAGTTCATTCTGCAGTTCTTCTAATTTGTCCTCTCCTGCAAGTGACTTACAGTTGAGGGTCGCCACGTATAGGTCCGTTCGAGTTGCCGTGTCGGTGTCCTGGCAGTCTACAGTCCAAACCCGGGCATTTTGACCCTCTGACTTCCTGCAGGACTGACCGCTGCCGTTGCCAGCTGCATTCCGTCCTCCGGGTAATGAGGGCCTCCGAGGCTGTTTCCTTGCTTGTACCATCATATGTAAAGAAAGGAGGGGTGCTGACATTTGACTCACCACGCTGTCAGCTAATGCGGGTTGGTGAGCAGCCCATCCATGTTCGTTCGCCAAGCAGTTGCTTGGGTACTAACAGGCCCCACGACGTGAACGTATGGATTGGACATTAGGCGTCTACCCCGGTCGGTTCCCTTAAGTCTCAGCAAGAGTAATTAAGGGGTCTCCTCCCAGTTAGTGGCAGAAGCCTTAAAGTCCTCATTGTGCATTGTTCGAACTAGTTTTAGTTGATGCGTTCTGAAAGCGAAGTTCACTTTGCTAACTTAACCTCTAACGTCGAAAAGTATCACTACTACTTTCAAGTTTTCGCCAGATGGTTCAGGAACCATCTCTCTTTCCGTGTATAGTTTGTATATAATTTTACATGAACCTTTATTTGCATAAATATTGGCTAAAATGTAGTTTCTGCATAAATTCCTACGCAGTACGGCAATTTCTCCACAGAGGTTCAAATTGAAGGAACATTTATAAGTATACTACGTATTATTACTATTATTAACTCATATGTGACTGCATAATACTGTTGGTAGTGGCCCAGATAGTACATTAAAATTGCAGCAAATCTGGCATAGTAAGGCTTCAAACTTGCTACATATCTTGTTTTTAAAAACGTTGGTAAACCATAATCGAACCTGTAGCGAGAAAAGACTTCAGTCTGCAGTGCGATTCGAAGTCACGACTTACAGGTTTATTTGTTTTCCGCTACTCTTCCACTGCTCCACCGGCTTTTCTGCTGGACGAAGTACATTCTACTAGTCCTTTTATGTTACGAAAACTGTTTCTGAAATAAAGGCATTTATGTAGACTAAACTGTAATAAAGACATTTATGTAGACTAAACTGTAATAAAGGCATTTATGTAGATTAACTGGGGAAGCTTATTTTATTGATCCTGTGTTAGAGCTATGAAATTCGTGATTTTTCAGAAGCAAGTCACCTCCAGAGCAACATAATGTGTACTTTATTGTTCGGGTTGCTGACATTTCTCAAACAAACTGGCTGCCAATTTCACAGAAAGTACGCTAGCTTAAACCAAGTTTCGACTAGCCTTGAGTTTTCTTTACGGTGATGTTTACTGTTGGATTACTAACTGGAACGCACGGTTAAAAAAAAAAAAAAAGCTAACAATTTCTTTTTATCTACTTATATTTCCTCCACTTCGTATTTTTCAACATTTTACACAATTTTCAAAATTGTACTCATTTCTTGAAAATAAGTTAAACAAGTCAAGTTATATAACTATTCTTTTCTTTCATTATACACAATCCAAAGACCAAAACTACATGTCATCGACCCCGAGCAGTAAAGTATACACATCATTATGTTTTTCCTGAAGAGGTTCACTTGCGATAAATCAACAAAGCAGGCTACGTAGCTCTAAAACAGGATCAATGAGCTTTCATAGTTTCGAATTTCATCATACATCAGTGCATTTACTCAAGGAACTGTCTTCGTAACGTGAAAGGGGTAGTAAAATAACAATAATAAAAAAAGACATAGTAAGGAGTGGTGGGATAGAGCAGTCGCTAGAGAGACCGACTATAAATAAAACTGAAGATCGAAGGTTCGAGCCCCAGTACAGATATTAGAAATCTTTTCCCGGCACAGGCTTCCTGTTTAACAAAATAAATTTGGTGTGCAAAGTTTGTGACAAATTTGCAACAATGCAATGCCAAGCTTTGTACAAATTTTCTACAAGTTTGGGAGCTATCTGGGAGCGCTACGGTAAATAATCATCACTATTTTCATTGCAACATAGCGCCAACTTAGGAGGTGTGTGGTTTGTGCACTAATCAATTTTTGGTAAACAGACCATTTTAGCATGTTCTAATTGTGAAATAGGATTTCACGTCAAGAATTGTTTAAAACTACGAAAAGTTCATTCTATTTTCATGATGGATGGTGTTTCAACGTATAAATGCCATAACTGTATTCGTGTTGGGGATAAAAATACAGTGATTACTCGGAACAGTGCAAAGAATAGTAAGGCAAAACGAACATGGTAAGTTTCATTGCAACTGTACCAATCCATGTTGTGTGAATGCAATGAGTCTAAAATCCACAAACATGCATGCCTCAAGCGAGATTTGAACCTGCAACCTCATGAACGGCGGCCCAGCGCCTTAGCCCACACGGCTACCGAGGTTGGCTGTTCCTCTAGTGAAAACGAGAGCTTGAATAACACATTTTCCATGGAAATCCACAATCGTATCAAATGTGAGTTCCCCACGCAAAACGAAGCGGAGTTGGTAAACTCAATGCTGTTAAGAATGAACCAAATATGTAAAAGCCACTTGATTGGTGAAACCTTATTATATCTACTAGAAGTATACTGCTTTTTTCGAGATGGGTTCTGGCCATTTTATGTCTTCTAGATACTCTGAAAATAATTCCGCGGCAACTGATTGTAGTTTCAATGTCATAGAGTCTAAGCTTATTAAGTTTTACAAAGGAAAATTCTTCGACGGAGCAGGTTTCTTGCTGGAATAAATTGAACATAGAAGATTAATAAGCTACCAACCATGGTAAATTTTATTTTTCCTTTCTTCGGAACTTCGGCGCTTAGTTTACTGCAGTAAACTAACACTGGAAACTACAGTAGCTCAGCTAGCTTGACAAACTAAGAATTTCATAGTAGCATATCTAATTTTCAGGATGATGTGGAGTGAAAATCAAATACTAAAAGGGATCCTTTCGCCATTTTGGTGCTATTTAGATACAAAAGTGTAGCAAGTTACTGAATTTCAACTAAAGAGACTTTCTAACAATTCTATTGAAATTCTGTGCTTTACTTTTCCTCCTTCGCTCTCGCTGCTCTCAGGAGGAAAAGAAAAACATGCTCCGACGTCCTTCATCGTCGAGTTGGTAATGACGAGAGTAACTGGACTCGTCAAACCAGTGAATACAGCAATCACAGAAAGCAGTTGATACGAGGGTTAACGTAATTTTACACTCGTATATTGTTCTGTTTGATCGAATGTATGTCTAAATGTTAATGAGTATAATTTGATTATAAACTGTTGGTGGTGACAGCCAAAAGGCTCAGAAAATTTAGCTAAGATTTTTTCTAAAATATGATACTGTCCTACAAGTTATTCCTCATATTGTTTCCTTGAGATAATCCCGGTTATCTTCCTTTATTCGGAATGGTTAATAGAAATAAGAAATTTATCTAAATTCGATACACAATAATAATAAAAATGTGACCATAAACTCCATTTTTCAAATGAAATTCTACATCACACCTATGAAACAAACCAATACTACCTATCCAGTACCCAGTTCCTGTGGTATACTGATGACGGTCGCGGAATTCTAGTCTGCATTTAGGAGGTACATAGGTTAGAGTCCTGCTGCAGACCATACTGACTCCGGGCTTTAGTTTCACCAAGCGAACGATGGTATGGTACCTTGACAAATACTATTGTCTCTTCTTGCTCCTTGTGCTCAGGTGCATCTCTGGCCTATAAATTTAAATTACAAAATCGATCCTGTTACATCTCTGATTAAATAGGCTATCAATATTTTATTGCCATGTAGTTAGGTTACCTATTCCAACATGTCAAATATATTAAAAAAGATCCGATCATAAAAAAAATATCGACATGTAAGGATACTCGTTCAATTGTTTTAAATTTAATTTTGGGCTCAAAAGGTGGTACAAGATTGAAACATGCCAATTACAGAAAATAAAGAGCGCTAATTTTGACTGCAAAAGCATCTTGCATCTATCATGCTGAACAATTCAACACCTGTGTTACGTAAGGTCTGCAAAACAGACATCTTTTGCAGTAATGAATGTTATACTCATGTCATATGAAAATGCTTACGTTGACAGAAAACAGTCGGAAAAATACCAGTTTATTCGCAGATAAATTCGTCGTTGCAGTGACTGGCTATAAAATCCGGACTTCCCAGTTGTCGGCTAGATGCACTACCGATAAGCTACCACCAGTCACTTTACAAAAATGGGAAAGCCGGGTTCGATACGTAGTCACTCGAGCACTTTATTTATTTTTTATGAATTTTTGAACATGTTACTATACACAAGGTCACTGTGTAAATTGAATTAAAAGCTAACAGCTGACACTACCTTCCATTTCAGCAGTGACTTTTATCAACTGGTGCTGCTCGATGGGATGAGTGGCATATGCTAAATGAATATTGTTAAATGTTATTTTACAATGAACGCTGTAGCCTAATTACACGACAATTAGCGTGGCACCTACAAGCACATTCAACAGTTAGACGGCATCTACGCCTGCACTCTGACATCAACTAAGAAGTTCTTTAATCCAATCTAGTAACACAGGAAGAAAAAATAAAGAATAATAAGTTTTAATGTGCGGGCACTTATGGTCCCTTTTTTATTTAAGTTTTTTTATTTTATTTTTTTCCTTTTGACACATATAGAGAGCTTAATATCTCCAAACATGCAATTATTTCCTGGCCACAAAAGATTCGTGTTATGTGGCAATCCACTTGCTAATATCCACTGCACTATCTTCCTGGGAATGATAAGATCCAGGATTACAAAAAGGCATGAAAAACGGCAACATTGACAGTATAAAATTCCCCGTGTAGAAAATATGGCAGCAGCACTGCGCACACATACCCCTGGTTTTATCCTGTCAAGAGTCAACACTAATTAGTTACAAGGGCTGTTTACTCCTCTTTTCTAGTTTGTTTGTCTCACCCATTTCTGATAATACATTTCTATGCTTTACATACTGTTTTTTAAGGAAAAAATTTCAAAGGAAAAGTTAGACTGACACTTATTATGGAGCTAACATAAAAACACCAGGACAATGTTTCGTCAACACGTGAAAAACTGCAAATGGGTTACAAGTACTGTCCAATCGTTCAGTCTTTACTAGATTAAATACATAACACAAAACATTTTCTGCGTAAATTGGCAGCCATCTTTCCATTTTATCAAAACATTCGTCATGCCATTCTTTTACGTTGACCCAGCAGAAGCTCTAGCAAATAGGAAATCACTGAATAGTTTTTTTGCTTTCTTTGAGATCAAATATTATGACAAAATCATCACAAATTTTATTTTACTTACAGGATTAGATTCCTCCTTCACAAGCATACGTTAGATTATTACAACAATCATTCTACCTATATATAATACTAACAGCATTAATCACACAAAAAACAGCCTACACAGCTCAAATACTAAATCATACATACACACAGAAAATATATATATATTTGTGCACACACGCTGTACTGTTAGCAGACAGGATAGCAAATCACATGCAAAATATACATGTAAAAATTTGTACTGTCCAAGTATTTTTTCTTGCTTTTTCTACATTAAGTACTTCACCACGTGGTAGCGTTCATTAGCTCATTCGAAAAACCTAAATGCATCTCCTTTCAGAAGATATGTAAAGAACTCACAAATTAATTTATAATAAAACATTTGTGCTTCATTAAACAGGTTTTTTAAATCATGTGTTCTCCAAGATCTATCTACAGTCTTACATTATATGGCAAAACATACATATACACAAATACCGGAAGTTCATGTGAAATAGTAGTTAACACATACTGTACAATTTTCACAATGACTTTTCACTGTAAAAACTGCAGTTTACTATCACAAGAATGAATATTAACATTTAGTAAGCTATTAAAAAAAATACCTTTTCGTTAACATAAGCCACTACTGAGTCAACATGTATTCATTTATGTAATTATTAGGGCTGTGGTGAATTGCGTTTTAACCAATGCAGCACATAAAATAATAACCCACACTATTTCTTCAACTGCACACACACTCACACATACATTATATACTGA
Source organism: Lepisma saccharinum (assembly GCA_022664845.1). Classification (NCBI taxonomy): domain Eukaryota; kingdom Metazoa; phylum Arthropoda; class Insecta; order Zygentoma; family Lepismatidae; genus Lepisma; species Lepisma saccharinum. The sequence goes on along the minus strand of JAGDQP010009446.1, from coordinate 52,928 downwards.
AACACAAATGTGATGATAAAACTAACATTAATGAATTGTAAAGAAAGCTCTTCCTCTGGTTAAGTACATGTTAATTCGTGCTTCCCAAATAATTTGCTGCAGTTTATTTCCGGCCCATCATTTTACGGAAAATTTTCCTACATAGCGAGGTTGTTGTATACCCGAAGATTCTGCAGACATTTAAGAAATGCACATACACAAATACACACACAACAGCAAATACATACACACTAATAATCATCACAATATCAGTTTTTCTCCTACACACTGCTGTGAATTAAGAATAAAATTTCTTATGGAGAGAAATAAAGAGCAACGTAATTAGACTGTAATGTGCTAGAGCCAACTGAAGCTTTTCAAGCCACGAAACTATGGAATGCTGATACTGGAATATTTTTTTCTTTAAACCTCTGAAGTAAACCATCAAACAATACGGTACGATTTGCTTTTGAATTGTGGAGCACATTACTTGTGTTGTTTCGTGTAAGTCGCCATTTTGATCCATCTATAAAATACTCGAAGTCAAATCAAACTCGACATGCGTTGTTCCTTCTTAAAAATCCGCACGTGAGATTAATGTTCTAAATTTAATTCTAAAATGCTCTTACGAACGGAGACACAGACTCTTACACGAAAGCATTTTATGGCTCTAATCTTCCACGATAATACTAATGATCGTGAGTAATTTAAATTACTACATCATCTTTAATGCTTTTACTTACATCTTATTAAATACGCATTAACACTGTATCTGATCAAAAGCATTATTTCATGTTCCAGAAGTTAAACTGAAAATGTCTTATATTATACATATTCCAGAATTCTTTCCAAGTAATGATTCTTTGATGAACAAAGCACAAGTTCTTCTGTTTTCTGCTATTTCTTATTGTTTTCAAGTTTTCAAACACACTGCAAACAGCAAAATGTAATAATTACATTTTCTTAGATATTTATTCTTTTTTCAACAAGTTTGTTTCTCTTAATTTGTCTGATGTTTCTGTGAAAGTTTACGTTCATCTCAATTTAAGTACATTAAAATGCTAACACTGGTATGATAATCAAAAAAGCTCTTTCACCGGGACATATGATACTGCATATTCATAGCACTGGAAGCCATATCAAAATATTACAACAAAAAAATCAACCAGATTATTAGTTCCACCTGCAATCAACGGTACATAGTATTCTACCACAGTACACAAGTAATTTTCGTTTAATAAAAAGAATTAACTCTTCGATTTGAATGTTTATTTAATAAGGTCCTAATTTGGAATCATCTACGATTATATGCTACTCCGTTTTCTAAACTGATCTAACTATTTTAGCGAAGTGCGTGAAATAAAATGCGGAGTTAAGGCGCATTTTAATAATTCCATGTTTATGAACAAAAACACATTTATTTTTGATTAATATTTAATTCTTCGCTCAGAACTGAGGCAGGAGTACTTCCGAGATTTACCTCACAGTGCCCAAATACGAGAAGAAAGTAAATTACAGGTTGCTTCAGCTTCCTTGTTCTATGTTGCAACAGATGATAATCCGCGAAACAGTCTAACGGTTTAAATATTATTTTAAAGGATTTTTGGGATATTTCCTTGGGAATCTGAACAATGCAACATTTTCAATAATACAAGCAGAACACCGAAGAAATGCCAATAAAAGCAGAATATACCTCAGAAACTGCACAATATACCTCAAAATATAAAAAAAGCAGCAACATTTGAAAAACACACAAATGGATAATAGTGCAGAAAAGAAAATTTCCAAAAACAGACGATAGTTGCTTCCCAAATTCTGTCCTCTACAACAACAGAATTTGGGAGTACTCTGATTATTCCAAATAACGAACACGTAGTAATAAACAAACTTTCTTTTACACAACAAAAGCATGCGTCTTTCACATAAAACTTCCGTACTGATCCCATCACGCTTTCGATTGTAATATATTTTCTTCAATAGGACGCTTTTAAATACTTCTTTAATTTTCGAATCATAGTATGTAAGGATCTACCACTTTTGTCACATTTTCAAACAAATTACAGTCAACTACAATTTTGTTGTAGATAACACGAAATCGTAAACTAATGAATTGCTATATTAAATATTTATATTGCACGATACATATTTATTTGGAGAAAGAAGTAATTCACACACACAGCCCTAATAATTATTCCATTATTTCTGTGCTTATCTTTCAATAGAAATCCAATCTTGCTTTCTCACTATGACTGCAAACACGCATTACCTATCAGCAGGTATTCGCAGAAAAACTCCACAGCTGAAATATTAAAACCCTGAACATTACGTTCATGACCATCTGTGTTACGACCCAATATTCCAGCTGGGCTTTCTCGTTCTCAAGCACACAAGCAATACTTTGGACTTCCGTCTTTTATTTTCAAAGTAAAGCTAGGATACATTACAAGCCAGAAAACAACTCACAATTGACTTTTGTAAGTACACTCAATACTATGTAGTTAAGTTCAAACCAATTTGTTTTTTGTAAGTCTAAATTCAAAATGAGTTTAGGTTGATTTTCGTTTCATTTGAAGATTGAGTATTCTTTTAAATATAAATAGAACTTAATGTCAGAGAGATTACAAATAGTTTTAAAATACAGGGAACACATCAATTCTTGTAAAGGTTACAATTAATTATTTACATATTAAAATACTTAGTTATGGGATAACGATATCGAAGCAATATTGTTTGCATGTCCTAGACTAGTAAAAATCTCTCTTACGTTATAATTTTTTAAATGATGCTTCAGGTCACTGACGAAGCGAAGTATGAATGAATACAAAATAACTAATAATTTTGGTTAGTACGCGGTTAACTAGATTGGTCGTGGGGTTCCATTTAAGCTGGTTCACAATTTCAGCGAAATCGTACACAAAACGCAATTCATTATTTTTAAGTGTGTAAAAAAAAAAAAAAAAAAGACTACCTAACGAAGCTCTCGCATACAGTGACTACTTACATTGAGTTGGTATTTTCTGCTGGCTACCGGCTAGGGGTGTAATCCAGATGACAGCTCGATTGTCAGCTATTCTCTTCCACGATTATCTACAAACACGATTCGACTACAGGACAAGGTTGACAATACATCTAATTATAGTAGATCTCTTCACTTTTTCTTCTGTAAACCAATGCAGCTAAGCTAATGAACGGATTAACATCTGATGGCATACAGTTTCGTGTTTCAAAATATTAAAAAAAAAAAAAAAAAAAAAGGAAATGATGTTAACACTTAAAATTATTAAGCTGTGAAATCCTACGGCTATTACTTATTTTGCTCACGAACTTCAGGGAAAATACTTTGAGAATACTCTTCGGAAATTTCTTCTGTTGTATGGTTATAACGACATGCGCTTTACAAACTACCAATAAACATGTTCCCATAGTTCGTACTACACAAATCTAATATTTCTGTAAAATAAAGTGACGAAGAAAAGTAATTTCTGTAGTAGAACTTCTTTTGTAACATTATAGTAATAAGTGTCTATACTACGTTTTATTGAAAGGTCGAATCTTTTTGGTAACTACAAGGGTATTTCTACAACGCTCACGAATTTCTTTAAATACGTATATTAATTACATATTATGTACCAAATCTACTACCTGACACCTGCTCGGCCAGAATGTGGTACTTCATTAAAATTTGCGAAATTATCTAATGGGGGTGATTAATTTTTTTAATTTTTAAACTATGTAGATTCCGAGTCTACTATGTAAATCACAAGTAAGGAGTTCCAAACGAAAGAGAAACGAAGTACTTTCCTTTGTACAGTGCCATAATTAACTTTACAATGAAATTTCTGAGCAAAATCTTTCCACCACACGCGAAAACGACTTCTTGTTCGTAGATTGTATTAATTGATAAATAATACTATGACCATGATATAACAGAAATATCTTATAATTTCAAAGAGAAAACGATCCTACCACTCTCGATTCTCTTTTGTTTAATACGTAGGCAAGCTAGTGTATTAATCAGAGTACTCAAACGTGCTAAAAAAAAAGTCCCTGAAGTAACGAGATGCAACTGTTCATATTTTTTATTTTATTTACCGTGAATTTAAATTTTACTTTAAAAATCCAATCCTATTGTCACTGTTCCGGCACGTACACTTGACAAAGATGTACATGTGATTCGAATTTACAACGATATGACTATCATTCAATGTTCACTGGAGAGAACAAACTTGTATTTTAACAACACACGAGCAATCACTGTCAACTTTATCTCTGTTAAAAAAAAAACAAAAAAAAAAAAACAAAAAAAAACAACGAAACCATATTGGTAAACTCACTGGAGAAAAACCTTTTTCTCTTGTACTAAATTGAACCTGTCGAAGAGATCACAAATGAATCGACGTTTCAAGTTTTATTCGGCTTTATCAATATGTACGTGTTAAAGACATACTGTGTCTGAAACAAGGATCTGAAATGATGCCATCGTTCCTTGTGTACAGATGAAAGCATGCGTTTCACAAAAGCTACTGTTAATTCACGTTAACTTCAAGGCCACACACTCAAAGGAACAAAGCTGTTATTAAGAAATATATATGTGTGAACGTTGTCATGCTAATATATCAGAAAAAAAAAAAAGTTTCAAGCATTTTAGAACATTTAAAATCTACCCGACGCATAAGACAGCTTGATGTAAAAGTCTATTCATCACCTGAAAAAATAGCTACACTGTGTAAGGCAACTTGTCTGAAGTTTTAAGAAAACTGTTTTAGTATCTTTGTTGAATGTGCGTCCAGGCCACCTTACTCACATTTAATACCCTTCACTTCAATGATTCAAAATTGAAACTTCCGCTCTCGGAACATGAAATAATTTTTCCAGCTATATACTGTTCAAAAGAAGAAAACATTACTTACAATCCGAAAACATATCTTTCATTCCATGGTTAAACTGAAGCTAAATCTTAACGCGTAACTAACATAAAAAAAAAAAAAAAATGTTTCACACTGGTCAGCTTTTATCGACATGGAAGTCGTCTATGCTTCGTAAGACTTAACGCATGTAACACTAATTTTCCAGTTAGTTTTGCATAATATATTTGAACTTAAAATAAACATTTATCTAACACTTTAAGAACATTTCCAAAATACCGAAATTTTGTCAGTACAGTAGCATCGAGAATGAATTACACACACAAAAGAGAAATGGGTTTCACTAAAAATAGAACGCACTTTAGAATACACAAAGTTAATGCAGATTTAATTTCCTTCAACTGATATATACCTTTATACCATATATGGTCTATGGTATATGCCTTTATACCATAGACCTCATAATAGATAGACTTAGCACGCTTCCCCATTTCCGGCTGCGCTAAAACTAATGTTTTTTTTTTCAGAGCCCGCGATTTTGAATCCATCCGCTAGGTAGCTCTGCCACAGACCTCACAGTAGAATATGACGTCTATGGCAGAGCTACCTAGCGGATGGATTCAAAATCACGTGCTCTGAACAAAAATCCATTATTTTTAGCGCAGCCAGAAATGGGGAAGCGTGCTAAGTCTATCTATTATGAGGTCTATGTTCATACATTCATCAAAACCCTGGACTACACGGAAATAAATTTAAAGAACCCTGAATGACGCATTCAGCAAAATAGGCGAGAAAGACTATTTTGATGAAATTACGATTCTTAAAAAATCTGTATTATTATCAGAAAGAATTGCCAATGAACGAACGATAGCGACAAATGCATCATCAACAACGATTTACATACAACCATGTACATACAGCTTTTTATTATTGTGAATTTATCAATATGGTTTCTTTACTTCATAACTATCTGACACTCACGTTTCTTGGAGCGAAATTGGCGAAAACAATTCAGAACGACTCTAGCGCTTGAAAATTCCGAACTCTTCAAAATATTTTCCATTTTCCGAAGCAGTCAATTCTTGAACAACAGCCTCCCATAACTAAGTATTAATGAAATACTAACATAAGGAATATGTTACCATTATTTCATCACGAATAAAAAGAAATGCAGCACTGGTGGTCAAACTGTCCGACTTCGTCAAGGCCAATCTTTATTAGGCTTCAGTGGAAGTAACAAGACTGGCCTTCGGGGTGTACGCTGTAGCATTAGGATCGAGATTAGATGTAGATGTTGGGTCCTCGGTATGAAGTAACTTAGAGCTTCCTGTTGGGTTGCTGGGAGAAAATGTATCTGTTGGCATAACAGCCAACACCTGGGCTATTTTCATTTTCAATTCTTCTATTTCTTTGTCCTGGGCACGGATAAGATCTGAAATACAAAACACAATATTTAATTTGATACGAAAATTTATTAAATATGTACATGAAATACAACTAAATTGATATTTTTCTAACATCTGAAAAGAGAAATAAAACACGATCTAATTTAGTGAGCAATAAATGGGACTCCGATTTTGTCTCTAACTTAGAACTCCGATTCTGAAGCAGGTTGTTTCTATTGAGTATGTTTCTTGTACGCACTTCAAACACTGTGAACTGGTTGCACTCCTTGAAAAGTTTATATTACTAAATAATATGCATCCGACCGTAGACAGTATTAAGTAAAAAAAAAGTATCTATTTCACACCCTTTAATTTTATTTATTTAAATAATTTTATTTCGGAGCATGGGAAACCGTCTGTAACGATCATCAGGTTTGGTTTACACTATCGATTATGACGCCCACCTAGCGCTGTCTTCTGGGATGCACGCCATTAAAACATGAGGAAGTAGGTGTGAGTTTCAAACTTGAAACGCGTTGTTTCCAAACATTGTTTGTCGAACTTTAACCATGTTTTCTTTCGAAAAATCAGAAATGAGTATTTGAAATAGATATGTCATTATGCCAGAAACATCAATTGTTTTCTATCTGCAAAACCGAGGATCAGGCCAAGACTCAGAAAACTGATTGCCTATATGACATACTTTTCCAAAATTCTACTAAAAACTGCCAGGTTAGACCGCAAGAGTTTTATACCTATACAGCGGCAGGAATTCACGTGGCAACAAGAAAACAAGTTTACATTTTAAAAGAACACAAATCGAATACTTGTCAAAAAAACTGCAAATTCAAATAACTACTATATTCCATACAGCCGCCAATTTGAGCGAATTATAACATATAATTTAAATCTACCAACAAGACGTACAATTGAACTAAAATTTGACTATGTAAACCTACCCGAAACTTTGTCATTAAATTTCACGATGAATTTCCAAAACCTACAACAGTCAATAGGCAATTTACAAACATTATTAAACCACAAGAAGAAGAAATTACCAAATAAGTTTTCTGACCTGCACCTACACTCTTCATTATCATGGACAGTAATAGCAATAGTTAGCATAATTTTTATATTATTTATCATACTAACGGTTACATTATGTATTGCATACTATCGCTTAAGGAAAACTGGAAACCTAAAATAACTCAGTATCTTTTTTCAGAAAATGCTATCTATATCGTAGCTAGTATTATCGCAATAACAGCCATCATAGTGTCAATTTTATTTATTTACATACTGCGGCAAGTCATAAAACAAACGTACTTGTCAAACAGTGAACAGTGCACCAATGAACTCAACAACAGTGTACGAGGAAACGATTTTTAACAGTGTTAAAATAATACAAACATTAAGTGACCTTGTGTACAAGTAAGTATTAATGAATCATAGCAAAAATTAATACGACCCACCGACTTGAGGATAATGACGCTGAATCTTCCTGCTCTGTGGTACAACGTTATTAGTCACCAAGTGTTCCTACAAAGCAAGCCTTCAATAAACAAACTTCTCTAAGTAAGTGCATATACAGTGACGTGATTATAGTGTTATTCCTAATAAAACGGAATTGTGTGTCAGTGAAGAAAAAATAGTTCACAAAAACACCTACTTTTGTTTACTATTTTTTCCCGAGTGGGGGAATGTAATATTCCGCGTGTATTCTGAGCACGTGGATATTACGTAAACAAGTAATCATGTTTATAGAACAACCATGTGTATAAGTGTGGTAAACAACACGTAAACTGGAGCAGACGACAGTCAATTGGATTTATTTTTAAGGCCTTTAGGCAACTATGGCTCAGGCCGTATGAATGATGATGGGATGAATTGGTGGAATGAAGGAAGTGAGAGGAAACGGGAGCACCCCGAGAAAACCCACGCACACTGTGTTTGACCACCACAAAGCCCACATGGCATGAGCAGGAATCGATCCGACGACCCCTAGCACCAGAGGTGAGCGCTCTACCAACTGAGCCACACGACAGTCAACTCTACAAATAAACACCAGACGGAGTTAAAGTCGCCAAAGGAAGAGAATGAAGACACCCCCAAAATCACCTATAAAATGGACCAACGCACGGCAAGAGGTATCACTCGCTCCCGGTGTGGTCAGCACCTCTCCTTCCTCCGTTCGCAGTTGGCTATGTAACTGGTGTCATCCGCACACGCAGTTGGCTATGTAACTGGTGTCATCCGCACACGCAGTTGGCTATGTAACTGGTGTGTACTCTATCCTTAAACCTGACTTCTTCCCGTACGCAGTTGGCTACGTAACTGGAACAACTCCCGGCACAAAGGTTGGCTATGTAACCGGTGCTAATCTTCATATCTGATCCTCTATTAATCACAGAAGAAGTAGTAGTCTGTAGAAGCCATCCTTCTCAATACTCTGTAATTAGTCTTCTACGGGACGGTAATTTTGTCAACATTACTATCTTTTATAAACAAATGGTTGAGGGCTGAAATCCACTCCCGCGTATTAACTGTCTCTACCGTACAGAAATATAAAGAACATTACGGTTTTTTTTTTTCAATCAATAATCATCACAGGAAAATGCAAATGAAATCAATTTGTTAAAAAAGTGGTTACTACTGAAATATATATTTTGCAAGAACATTACCTCAATTATAAGAACTTCTATCAAAAAGGTTTAGTTCAAAATCATATCACACCTTTAAATATAAATTTTCTACACAATTAACACACTAGTCGGCACCAACATTACTCACTTATGCGCACTTAGTAAAAAATAATTGCCTCACAGCTTCATGGTATCTCATCTTTAAATGAACTCTTTACTGGGGTTTCAACCTTAATACAAATATGATATGAACTTGAAACTGATACCGAAGACAATTTGCTACACAATTAACACACTACTAGGCACCAACATTGCATTACATCTTTAAATAAACTCTTTACTAAGTTTCAACCTTAAATGTTTGAACATTTAGTTTAATCTTTTTTAAGTACTTTAATTTTTTCGTCGATTTCGCTTTCTGAGACTTGATCACAATTCTTTTCTTTTTGGCTTCCAACTCCTGTGTCATTACTGTTGCTTTCCTTTTCTTCTCTTTGACTATTCCTTACCGATAGAAGCAAATCCTTACCGATTTCAAATTTGTCCAATCCTCCTGCGTCTACTATGGAATCGTATACCAATCGTTGTGCAATAATTGAATCTTCATGGAGGTTTTCCACTAAAATATCTCCGTTGACTGAGAAGCCCCTCTTAACGGAAGCATTTCCGTGTGAGGTGGTACGATAACCTTTTTTTTTTTTAAAGTCCCGGAACTCTTTATTTTTTAGTAGGCTCACCCAGAAGGTATCTAATCTAGTTTCCTTCTTGGAATAAGCTTCCAAATCAATTTTAACCCTTTCTTGACTAATGAGTCCCTGAACTGCCCACCTCCATTCTGTACCACAGAAGCAGCTATCACATTGGATGATACAAGAATGTTCAATGCTTTTGTCATCTGTGACAACGCTTCATCTGGACTGAACGCTACCGTGTGAGGATTTAAAAATGTAAGTGCCTCAGCTGATGGATAATTGACGGGACATTTCTTCAAGTAACTTCTTTACTAAGCTAACCAAGCATCTTTTACAATCTTTCCTGAAGTTCAGAATTTCAGCACTTTTCACGCCAGGGCATTTCTTCAATGCAGCATGAGTCCCATAACCAATATCTGTGGCTCTTTACAAGTTTCTTCAGTCATCTCAATTCGTTGCAGGGGCACCTTTGCCAAAACCTCTTCTTTGACCATCCTTCCCATACACTTTTTTAGACGGTTCAAGAGGTTTCCGTGAAATAAAAGAGCCATCGATGAATCTGTCTGGAACTCAGTCAAAAACGGCTCCAGGTCTTTGGCAACTGATTGGAAGAAAGCTATCTTCGGTATCAACAGTTTATCTTCAAGAGCTACGGAGATTTTCTTGAAACTGGGTGTTCCGGATGGTTTGAATTTTGTTCTTTATGACAAAATCAACGAACTTCTAAACATTTTCAAGAATATCCAAGGCTCTTCCGGCTACTTGAATGTTCTCGAGCCATCTTACACTACAAAACTTCAGTGGGAATAGTGAAGAATTAGTTATAGCTATAAATGTACCATGGTGACTAGGTGAGTCTTTAAACAGAAAGTGCAGATTCATATATATATATATACACGCACACACAGGGTAAGTCAAAATGATGTACCCGATTTCATAAATTTATTTTGTGAAATATAATGAACATATCTGAATGTAATACATGTGGTAAGAAGGGTAACTCTCAAAGTTTTTTTCAGTCACATCACAAGTGCTCTATGTGAGCACCTCGCGTAACACGACACACATCAAGCCGATAGTCTATCTCCTGCTAAACCTTGTGTAGTGTGTCACGGTCAATCTCTGCAATGGCTGCTGTGATGCGGGCGCGAAGGTCACCCAATGTTGTTGGAAGTGGTGGTACGTAAACACGATCCTTTATGAAACCCCACAAAAAGAAATCACACGGGTCAGATCGGGGGAACGAGGTGACCAACGAATGAGAATTCGATCCTCCTGAGATGCACGGCCTATCCAGCGCTGTGGCAATGCCTCATTGAGATGATCCCGAACGCTGCCATGGTAATGCGGAGGGGCACCATCCAATTGAAGAATGAAATCTGCACTATCCTCTTCGAGCTGTGGAAGGAGCCATTGTTGCAGCATATCAAGAAAAACATGTCCTGTCACAGTAGGTTCAAGGAAGAAAAAGGGCCCATAAATCTTTTCAGGGGAAATGGCACAAAACACATTCACCTTGGGTGAATCGCGTTGGTGTTCCACAACTGCGTGGGGATTATCAGTTCCCCAGATCCTTACGTTGTGTCTATTCACATTCCCAGAAAGGTGAAACACCGCTTCATCACTGTAACGTACCCTATCGGCGAACCCATCCTCTTCCATTAACGTGAGAAAATCAGCACAGAAAGACGCTCGAGCAGCATAATCAGTGTCTCTTAAGGCTTGTAGCAGTTGCAAGCGATAGGATTTCATTTGTAAACGTTTCCGCAGAATTCGCCATACAGTTTTCTGTGGCATTTCAAGTTCCCTCGCTGCCCGGTAGGTAGACTTCTGTGGACTCCGCACAAAACTGGCGCAAACACGTTCCACTGTCTCTTCCTCAGCTGAAGGACGGCCAGTCGATTTTCGCTTACAGATGCAGCCCGTATCTCTGAATTTTTCATACCACGTACGAATGGTTTTTCCAGTAGGTGGGTCTCTGTCATACTTGGTACGGAAATGCCGTTGAACACTCATCACAGAGTTGTTTACATCGTAATCCAGCACACAGAACGATTTCTGCTCTCCAGTCAGCGCCATTTTCGTTAACTGCTTCCAGCGCCGCGTAGCGGTAGATAATGCAACCACGCGGGACATAAACTAAACTTTGAACTTTTGCCTTTCCTTGCGCGTAACTCACATTAAGATATGTTCATTATATTTCACAAAATAAATTTATGAAATCGGGTCCATCATTTTAACTTACCCTATATATATATATATATATATATATATATATACAAACAAAAACAAAAATAAAAAAAAAACATTGCAAGCAGATCTCAGGTGTTGCTTAATCCAGTTTTGAACGTCCGTTCACAACGTGAAGACCACAGGGACTGTATAAAAACATATTATTCTGAAAAGAAAAAATGAAACAAGAAAACTCCAAACACACGAAACGAAACAAAAATACACAGCGCCTTGTCATTACAAGACTGTAGAAATTTATTAGGTGGCCGACATTGCCGTCCTAGTCTGCATCCACCCATAAAGAAAGCATTGCCGCCGACAAAGCCGGTAGGTCTGAAAGATAGCATTTGATTACACTGAAACCGAGCCCATCACCGGCATTGCCGGCGTAGTGTGCAACCGTACTAAAGCTTTCTAATAAGCCTATTACCAACCTAGTATTTTTTTATGTATACACACCAATGCTACACACTATAAAAAAAAATCGAAATAAAAATCATCCTAATTGATGTTCCTAAGGCACAATTAGTTGAATTGCAGAGTCGTGTGACATCTTGCAGAAGTCACGTTACTTCTCGGACGATCAAACGTTAATCAGCATAACTTGCCATAGTTTTAGTTCTCACTGTCTTACTTGTAATTCACTCATATTCCCGTAATAGAGAAGTAATGCAGTTTCAAGTCAAGTTCTATTAAAGAATAATAACTGAGAACTAGTCTTCAAATGTAAAAACACTGTTTTAATTCTCAATTTTATGGCTTAATACGACTACAACAAGTAATACATTACGGAAAACTGTAAGCAAATAAGAATGAAGTTAATTTACTTACCTAAACTGACCACCAAGTTTTTTTTACAGCATAATACATTCGTAAAAGTAAACAATTATACTCACTTTCACGTATTTCCAATTGCCGTTTTGCCTCGCCTAACGCAGAAAATAAGTCCAGCTTAATACGAGTTTCTGCACTCAAACTGTTTTCAAGATGAGCATTTTTATCTTGCATCGCGGAGAGGGCTGACATCAAAATCTCAGTCTCACTATGACTGTCCTTGTATTGCCTAAGACTCTGAAAAGAAAAAGAAAAATTACCGTTTTCCATTTTACGGTCTTAAATGCTATTTGCATGTTGTGTCATAGCAGTTTTCAAATGGATAGCGTTTTAATTCACAGCGAATCATATGTAAGCATTCCAGCACAAGTTTCAGTTCCAGCTCCCTCCTTCTGTGCAGAGCACACAGTGTCTAAAGTGAGAATGCGAATTGATAACATTGGAATTCAAGAGCTCCTCAAAGGCAAAAACGCTTCGCATTTGGAAACTTTGGAAACCCTTTTAGCAAAAGTATACTGTATGAAAATAAAGTGTAATTGCACAATGTTATTTATTTATGAGAACAATAAACGTGATTATGAGAATGACAGAACTATAATACACACAAATAGAAACCCGTTATATTCTATAAATAGAAAGCAACAAATTTAAGAAAAAATATTTCGCATAAAATATCATCTTAAAATTAACGGTCCTGTCAATACGTGCATTTGATGTGGGATGAAATTATTTATGTAGTTGGACGCGTGTACGTTTTTATTTATACCTGATACTGACTTATGGTCTTCGATTCTAGTAAGATTCCTTTTGGTCATACCAATATACGTACTGTCACACACTCAAGAAATTTTATCAATTCCAGAAAAACCTAGGTGATCAGGGTAAACAACTTTGAACTTCGTAATGTTTTATTTATTTATTTTTTCACTTCCTGGGGGATCTAATCTTGGTGTGATTTGCAACTGACTGCAGACAAGTTTTAAATTTTGCCTGATTTTGAAGTTTAAATGTAATTTGACGTTTTATAATTTTCTGTAAGACCGATGCTTCTGTGGGTTCTGAAATACATATTCTCTCACTGATTCATGTTAATTCTATGAAGTCATTTCACTGCATCCATTTTTCATACCAATAAAAACTTTTTTTCCTACTGAGGTAACCTTTCGATACCAATTTTTACAGGCTAGAAGAAAGAATCATTTCCGTTAAGTTGGCTTCCATAGTGTAAGAACGACTAGAATTAAAATGTTATGTACAGCGTAGCTTCCGTAGAGTTTCTGTACACCGTGGTTTAAAATTTCTTATGCTTTCTAGTAACAGTCATTTAAAAAATCGTAACAACTTGTTTAGATGAATTTTACATTGTAATGTTTAAACTTTGAAACAAATTAATTCTGAATCCTCCTTATAAGTGTCATATAACATAGGTATCGGCCGAATTTAGTATAGTATCATTCCCATGGACCTAACTACTACTAAAAGAAGGACTGGTTTAGCTAAGAAAAAAGTATCAATGTTTGAAAAAGATGACATAATAAAATTAATACATGTCTGTTTATCAGTTAACACACACTAATTTGAAGATACATATTACAGCTAACTAACTGGTCTAGCCATGGGCATATCCCTCGTCTTCCGTATATTACCAGACATTGTTACGGACAAAACAAACGACAATTCTGGCTCAATCTCAAATCCTCTAATCATGAGACTATATCACTCCAGACTTATCTATAGAATGAACTTTCTGATTAGGTTGTTAATTGCTTTTACTCGCTATGTAACTGGCAATGTTGTTATAGTTTTTTTTAGTCCGGGGTGAATACAAGCACAAATGCCTAATGGATTTTCGAAGGCCGCTATCTACTGCCCTCAAATTTCTTGATTTTTTTTTTGTTGTTCCTGTCGTTATGGCATAGAGAGTTTGTAGTTAGGTAACTTTCCAATACCTATGTCGCAGTATCTACAAAACTCGCAGATTACGTACATATTTAACACTAAAGAGGGCACACAGTTCGGTAAAGTATTGCTTTGCTAACTCAAATAATTTATGCTAGTTGGTCTCCTAACCATTTCTTTCGAACGGAAATACATCAACACAGCGTGAGAGACGTCTGTCCAGGATTAGGAAAGACGATCTCGTAAACAGTCTAAAAATAAACACAGACGTATTAATTACGTTCGGATTTCAGATAATTCTATGGTTTATTTTCGAAAACTAAGCATCTCAGTACTTATTATCCTTAGTTTCAAACAGCATGTAGTTTAGGATAAACGAACTGTAACAAACCTGCACTTCTCGGTCTGCTGCGATACAGCATTCCTCTTTGAGCTTCAATTCTCTGCGCAGTTGTTTCACTTCACCTTCCAGCTCTCGCCGGCGTGCTCGACAGCTTTCTGTACATTCTCCTCTGAAAATAAAGATCCAGAAGTTCAAAGCTAAGAGAAAAAAAATATCTGATTTTGACGAAATTTAGTTGATTGTCAATATATACTAGCACAATTAGACTGTGTCCATTATCTGTTCATTCCACACGTAAATACTCCTTTACTAAGTATCGAAATTTAGAACGCAAGCAAGTAATGGAAGTTTCAATATACACAACTTTACATGAAGTAATTCTAGGGCCTGTAAGAAAGCACGTGAAGTGACCCCATTTAAAATGTTATTGTAGTCCATCTCGATCCTATTTAATGTCCTTGAAAAAAAAAAAAAACTAAGGCAGAAGGTACGCGACCCAGCTTAAGTTAGGATTTCAACAGTATATATAAATAATGTAAATTTAAGACAAATGAAGGAAAAAAAGGATTATACTTACAGCTTATAGTTTGGTATTAGATCACACACATATTCACATATAAAAAGTCACTATATTTCGTGCCTATACACGTTTTCAAGTATAGAGGAAGAGAACGAAGTTCACGTGTTCACAAAGTACAAGTTTGAAGAGACAGTGGCGACACGTTCATATACAGTATGAACACACGTACAGACGTGTTGAACTTATCATGGTATGAAGGACAAGTATAATGTCACGTGATTCTCTTAAACTGGACCTTTAATTGAACAGATTAAAAGCTTTGTATATATTCACAACATTATTTTTATTACACCAGTATCGTAAGATATTTTTCCTCTTTTATATGTTGCTCACTACTGAATTTGTCAATGAATGGACACCGACGTGTGAATATATAGTAGTTCCTACGAGAATTTAATATTTTTACAGTATAAGAATAATTTTTAATTGTATAAAGAGGCCGTTGGAAAGAGCGAGACGACGTTGGGAGGACAATGGCATTAGAAGGGATCTTCGAGAAATAGATTTTTTTTTAATGAAAACTGGCTTGATCTTGACCAGCATAGAACCCGATGGCGATCGTTTGTTACTGCCGCGATGAACTTGCGAGTTCCATAAGCCATAAAGTGAGTGAGTGAATAAAAACTTGGATACGCTGCTCAAAATTGTTGTCATAATATTGCGGGATCCTATCAAGTTCTATCAGGCGGTAAACAAAGATAGATAAAAGGGACAACGATTGTTAGCAACGTGTCCACATAGATCTTTTGTATATACTGCACTTGGAAAATTCGAGATGGTAACACGTGATGTGTACGAAGTAACTGTTACGAATAAATTAATCATTCTCAAATTAACTTCATTCGTTTAGAACTTTATGTTGGTAAAGTTGTAATTTGAATTTCGTGAAGAACACAAGCAAATTACATAAAGTGTCCTTCACGCTTCGATTAACGCTGAGGTCAATATCTGTCAATTTAATTATATTAATGCGAATGAAGATCATCGGCAAACAATTTCTAGATAAATATCAGAACAGCCAGTTACCGCATTCTACACAGGAATTGTACATTGAAACGTCAAGTCATTTACTTTATATTTCCCACATTTTACAAGTAAAAGAACTTGATATGCTTTTCCACAGTATTTCTCTCGCTGATTATTTATTTATTTCAGTTTCTTTAGCTATTACCCCTTATTTATCAAACAAATTTTATTGAATTAACTGTTATCATCAACAAATTACCGACTCATGGAAATATTCTGGTGTGAGATTCGTACATAGTGACATAGTAAAGCATTCCTTTCAGTTGATATTCGTACCTTAAAATACCCGAATTACCGAACAACTTAATAATCTACGCATGAATAGGTTTGAAACACGTTTTATTTACCAGAATGTCTTACAAGGTTTCCCAGGATTATCGTCAAAATAAAATAAAACAGCCCAATAAAGTATAGACACCTTAGATGTTATTACCTTTTCGACAAATAACCTCGTATATGGTAAATGTTGAAACTAACACAGAAAAATTAACGGGACAGCCGCCGTCACCGGGTCTCGCACCTGGATTTCCCGGTTGCCGGCTAGGTATGCTAATGGACAGCATATCCGCATAATGGGCAGCATGGACAGCATATAGGTATGCTAATGGACAACTGGACAGCAGTTAGATATAACTGACCACTGGGAGATCCAGATACGAGACCCGGTGACAGCGGCGTTCATTCCATATAGACATCTAGACCATTATTCCATATAGACACCTTAGTTACATCTACGTCCAACAGTTAAACGCAAAATAATGCGTGTCATGTGGGGGAAGTTAAATGCCCCTTTAACACTTGCTCTCCATCTGACTTACTTGGCCGCTGCGGCCATGGCTACGGCTCGAGCTGTTGCTGCTTCCTCTGCTTTCTTGGCCTTCCTTTCAGCAGCGAGTTGCGCTTCACACACCCCTCGCATTCGCCTCTCTTCTTGCAGTCGTCGCTCCAACTGAGAGATTGTCTGTTTATCATTTTGCCGAGCTGTAACCAGTCCGTGCAGTCTTGAAGGTGAAAGAAGAAAAAGAATATAAAAAATTGAAATTAACAAGGAAATCAGGTACAGTAAAGAAATGAAAACTAACTACTGTGTCACAAATGTGCTTATAGCAAAATGATGCTACATATAACAATTTCCTCGCTCTCACATTTTTTAATTTGTACTGAATCTGAAATTAAAATTAAAAATGCGTAATATGAACACGTAAACACGCACGTATCAACACTATTACAGCAGCAACTGAAATAAAAATAGATAAACTGTATAACATTAAAATCACTTCTTATTAACATTCATACATACAGATAATTTTCAATTTTAAAATATCTGATCTGCAATCAACTACAGAAAGAACTAGTAAGTGTACAATTATAGTGGAGCGTCGCAACAAATCAATGTTATCATCAAATTAGTGATTTTATAGTGGAGCTTCGCGCATAGCGTCGAGCACAGCGTTCGGACAAGTGCGTCGGATCTCCGTTGGGCTCGTTCTATTATTTCTTCTGAATAAACAGTTTACACACGCGTTGAAAATTAACGTCTAATAGTGGAACATTTAACGTTTGATGTTAACTACATTGCAAATACTGTAACAATAATTATATATAAATATATTTCCGACATTAGGTAATTAAACAGTAAGCGTTAAATTATGAAAATATATTATAAATATAGTTCAAGAATGAAGATTTGGATCTCCATATTTTTACTGTGCATGTACAATAATTATTGCTTCATTAAGTACTTGCAATTTTGTTCCAAATACTACTGCTCTGAAAATTATATATTATTCCATACATATTTAGTGATGCTCGGTTAAAACTTATGATCATCACTTATTTGTTTTTACTATTAGGTTTCAGCAATAAAGTGAGCACCCGTAACTCATTTGGCAGAGCTTTGGCTTCGCATTCGAGAGATCCTGTGTTCGATCCCAGTGACTGAGGTTTTACCAGGGGGTTTCCTCAGTTACACTAGGCAAAATGCCTTAATGGTATCTTGAACTTAGGCCCTGACCGCCTCATTTCCGCAAACTTTCCCCTACCTTACTCCGGCCTGAGCCATGGACTCCTAAAGGCCATAAATAAAATTCAAATAAATTCAACTATAAAGTTCAGCGTTTGAAAAATGCAGTATTTTAAAACTGTTACAGCAGATAGTATTTAACAAAATACGAAGAAAAGTGTTGCAGATAAGATACATAGGAAAACCGTATTTCCAAAAATAGATGTTGCAGAAGACATACGAACAATAACAACTTGACAAAGATAGCTATATAGTTACGGCGAAGATACGTCTTGAATTTTTCGGTATAGTTCGGAATTTTACGGCTGTGTCCCTAAAAATATTTAAAGCCCCTAATCTGAACATAACGAGCGATATAATTGAATTTAATGGGGGACATCTCTAGAGCTGAAATGAGTCATTCGGGTCAATGCTTGGGACTTGGCCTAATCAGGAGGGCAAATAAGATTTTTGTTCTTCCCTTATCATACACTGTTGCGATTAAACGGTATTTCTTTCAGGGATGACCGGACCTGACCATAGAGCACGAAAGTCAATCGGATCTAGATCGGGTTAATCGAATCACAAAAGTGACTTGGTTTCAGCTCTGGATATCAAAACTATAGTTTACATTTGTTTCACTGTAATGCTCCTGAGTGTTCTTAATTAAGAAGTGATGAACTAATAAATATCTTGGTTACTAATAATATTAGGCTCTGTTTTGTCCCCACCACGAACATATCCACACGTCATCTCTGGGAAAGAGCTTACATTCAGGTCTTGAATGCCAAACTGAAACCTGGTCTAAACCTGCAGTAACTTTTATTCTTTCTTCTCTTCTCTTATACACCTACACTTCCCTTTGCCTTCCCTGCCCTGCCCATTCATTTTTCTTTTCTTTTCATTTTCTATACTGACTTCCATTTTTGTGATTGACTCAGCAACCTACTCCCTTTTCATTGAGCTTCCTTCCTACTATAACATATCCCACTTTTTGGAGTAAGTTTTCTATACTAGATCCCACTTCTTTTTTCAGGGTACGTTTCCTATACTATACCCCACTTTTTTTCGTGATGCGTTTTCTATACTGTATCCCCCTTTCCCCGACTGCGATTTCTATACTGGATTCAACTTTCCTGACTACGTTTTCCTTACTGATTCCCAGTTTCTATTGTTTTTTTTATTGTACCCAGCTCAATTTTCAACACAAAACATTTATCCAAAATCCCTTTTCCGTGAGTACCTGCACACGCGCAGAACGTCGTCAATTGTGTTTGATGTGGTCGTCCACCATGTTGTTTTTCTATCACTTTAAATTGTGAACTTGTTTTAAGTGATGTTATTGTCTACTACTGATGACAGATGAAACCGAAAATTATGAGTTACTTTATAGTTAAGTGTGTGTGTGTAACTGTGTACGTCGTCAAGATATTACGTAAGTACAAATCCTTTCCTCTCTATTAAAATTTCACCTATTATACTGCCTATCCGGCCTTCTCCTATATGTACTTTACGTACTAATAATAATAATTCACAGCCAAATTCAATCCCCTACTGGATGAGCTCTCCCGAAGGGAGGTGTTGGTCTACTGCTCCCACGCTGACCAGATGTGTTGGAAGAGGAGAGCCGAAGCTCTCAACTGTGATCGCTACTGTCTTTTATTCACAGCAGCACCCCAATTGCATCACGATGCTGGGTGGACACCGTTCCAGACTCTCTCGCTTTGGAAAAATCCCCTGGCAGAGCCGCGAATCGAACGCGGAACACTACGATAAGTAGTCAGCGATGGATGGTAACCACTAGACCAGCGGGGCGTGGCGGTATATATACATATATATATATATATATATATATATATATATATATATATATACATATATATACACGC
>JAGDQP010009446.1:0-32160 GCA_022664845.1 Lepisma saccharinum | reverse complement strand
GAGAGAAAATAAGAAGGAAAGAAAGAATCGGGAACTATTAATCTTGGAATGTAGAAAAGTTTTCAAAATGGATTTTTGCGAACAGCATTATGGACCAATTAAATATCAAAAATCCACTTAAAACAACAAACTAGCTTTTGAAATTCTGTCACATACTGGTGTACGCTTGGGAGAGGAAATGAGCTATTTCCTGTAAATGAAAAATCATTTTAAGAACAACGAGCCAGAAAGTCGTAACTGAAAGTATAACGGAAGCTAGTAATTATGTGGGGCGACACGGTGCAAGATACCGATTCAAAGAATATTGGGGTAAACTATAATGAACATAATCACACATCAGATTACATCAACAAGAAAATTGACATCAGCAGTGCAGAAATATGAAAAATATCCTTAAAAGTAATATATATATATTAGAAAAGATAAAACGATTTCTTATTCTGTAAGGAATACAATTTCGACTTCGACGTCTTTCTTCTTCCAGTATTGACTTTATTTCTGGCTAAAATTTCCTCTGAGTTCCTTCCTGTTTTCTCTTTTGTAAGTTTTCTTTGCCTTGCTTCCAAAAATTCCTCATAGCCCCATCTGATAGCTGTTATAGACAAGCAACAAGCATCTTGTGGGTGATTGGTACTTTTCTCGTGCCCAAAGCTTCCATTATTGCATCATAAGCTTTTGTCTGGGCCACGACAGTTTTTAATCAAGGTCTGAAAAAAAAAGGGGGTCTTTCTTCAGAAAACCCAGCCCACCTGGGTCCAAGTGTGTTTTCTCGTTTTTTTCGGGTTTAATTGGGTTTCTTGTTATTTTTTTAAGTAATAAAAATAAAATTTGAATGTATGTAAATGTAAAGATGTGTTGAGACCTCAGTAGCTCAGTCGATAACGGTATAACACTACTGTGGAATTTAAATTTACTTACATCCTTTAGGCATTTATGGCTCAAGGTCGGGATAGAAGAAAAATTACGGAAAAGAGTCGATCACGGCTTAAGTTGACGGTACCATCCCAACATCTGCTGTTTGTGACTGAGAAAAGCACCCAAAACCTCAGTCAGGATGGTCGGCTATTGGTATCTAACCCAGGAATTCCCGAATGCACAGCACACACTCTACCAACTGACACTACTATGGAATCGGAAGGCTTGGAGTGGGGTTGTTCTGTGGGGGTGATTGCCGTACTTGGTCTGCGCACCTGATTGAAGCCGCGGCGTGGATCGGACTCCACGATAATTGTAGGTCCCGGCATTGCCCCATTTACCAGGTGAGACTGAGTAAAACTAGGGAAACACCTATTCGGGATGATCCTACTAGTCCGCCTGCGGTCATCAGGAACACCAAACCACAACGGACAGGGTAATCATAGTGCTGTTTTTTTGTTTTGTTTTTTTAATATTCTTTATTCTCTTGTGATTTCCTGATTAGCTGTGTGCTTCTGTGGATAGCAAGTGATCGATGATAGTAGGTCTATATGGTATCTGTTGGAAAATTTATATTATTATTAACAATAGTTGAAGATTCCAGTAATAAATTTTGCACAGAATTTGATATTACAGACATTAATAGTTTTGACATTACAAAGACATGATTTATTATTATATAACACTTCCATAACAATTTAGTTTGAAAACAATCTGTTAATAAAGATAAAGTACATCAAAACCTATAATATACCTAGTTATAAGAGCTAATAATTCTAGTCGGTTACGAAATCAACTATAAGAAACACGTTATTTTATAGTTTGTATCGGAGTACTGCCTGAGCTTTAATACTTCCTTGTATTTCAATATCACAAAGCTAAAGTGTGGTAGAGTTTAGATAGCATTATTATTCTAGCTAGAGTTATAAAATGACAGTAGTGATCTGCCTTCTAACAATCCAAAATGCAATAGTTTTAAATATTATACACTTCTATGATGTACTCTTATCTTAGAAATCATTAAAGTTATTTTCGATAAGAACTGATTAAGTAGCGTCACGGGTTGTACACATATCTATCAAACAAAACTCAAAATTTCACGGCCCGATGTTAGAAGCACAATTTATTATTTAACTCACGTATTATGAACACACTTTTAATGCACAGCACAACGTTTCGACTGCGTCTATAGCCATTTTTAAGTGTACTGTTAACAGAATCATTTTTATGTTCATTCAGAATAACTGCTGCCGTAATTCTGTCAATATTAATAACAAAAGTACATGTCGAATTGCAACTATGACTTGTTCTCTTGCATGATATGTAAAGCTTTGTGAAACTGAAGATCTGTCCAATTCTGAACATGGGTAGTCAAAGACAGCCTAGCTACCGCTGTCATGTATTTCCACATGGAACAGAGCGAACATGAAGTTTTGTTGCAAGTTAAGGATATACGTAATCAACGAGTGAGTAGTCCATTTCCAAATGCGCCCTTGTCCGTACTTTTAAAAATTTAGGGAAAGTGAGAAAAACATTTCATAGGCAGTTTTGCTACAAAAAAGTTAGTGAAACTTCTGTATGAAGTTTATTTCTAATGATAGAAATTTATTTTCGAAAATTTTACTCCGAATGTTTATTGGTTTTGTTGAAAATTAGGATATTAATGTGGACAAGGATCGTTTTGCAACCGTATGCTGGACAAGGGTGATTTTGGAACTGTTTGCAATGGACAAGGGGCATTTTGTTCTTGTAACGTTCTATTAGTGACTTAAATGGGTTTTCAAATCTTTTTCTATCCTACCGAACTCTCGATCAGCTGATATCAACCAGTATCCGCCAACTGGAAACAAAAGTCATATTAGGTTTATATTTGAAGAAGCATTTGTAACTACCGTTTTATTAACATTCTGATCACAATTATATTGTCTTGACCTCCAGAAAATTCGGTAAAAAGACAGACTGCACAGTACAGAGTAGATCAGTATGGTTCAAGCAATAGTAAACTGCAGAACCATTTACAAAGAACTTTCGTGGCTATGTGCCCGACTGCCTCCGTCCTGATATATAGGAAAACACTGTCACCTATCAGTTGATGCTCCCTCGCAAATACCAAAATTATATAAACATACTTGACTAGAGTAATATGTCGCTTGATCACGTAGTTTCGCTAATGCACGATTCTTTTGTCAATAACGACGACATAATATTTTGTTTGTCATTTCGAAGGTATTAAAAATAATTCGTTTCCCCTATTTTTGTGACTGACGAATTCCAAGTAACTGATGCGGAAGTTACTGTACTCCAAACCTGTAAACGCATTCTCCAAACTTGTGGACAGCTGCTGTGTTTCAGCCAGGATCTTGATCAAATCTATGATGAAATTGAGTGAGTACGTAGAACAACAATAGAGTAAGTCAGACACCTCAACAAACAAGGCAGATTGAATCGTTCTTCACAGCTATTCTTGTCGTTGAAATAATTTTGTTTTCTATGCTCTGTCCCTATTGAGGTACTAGCAACAGAAAAATACTAAATTGTCGCATAAAAATGTTCATTTCTCTGTATAATTTAGCGTTAAATCTAAAAAGACAAAATCTACATGGCATATGGACAAGGGCACTTCAGGAAATAAATACCACATTCTTTACAAGCCCCACCACTGGACAAGATTCCACTTGTTTCTGTACATATCACCATTACTACAGTCAGCCGTTTGATTTTGGGCTCTAGACAAGGGGTATTTTGATTCTGTTCGAATATTTTGACTGGATTTTTATAGGTTTAAGTTTGTTTTTAACTAAGATGCATACATATGGATAGAGTGGATAGAGAATGATGAAACAGATGCAGGGATACCAATATCTCGTGTAAAAAAAAAAAAAAAAAAAAACTCCACAAGTGTTCTTTTTAAGACCGTGCCCTATTCTGAGGTCGTGCTTTGAAGTGGCACGCTCGATTCTTCGAGTCTGATGAAACTGTGCAGGAAGTTTGTTAACTGGTGCAGTCCAGATCGTCGCACGACTGTCCAGATGATGGAGGATAAGCTGCGTTAAATAATCCGGTGAATTATGAAGGAATACTGGGTAAACGGAAGATTTGCCTAAGGTTTAAGCAGCAGCTTCACGCACTAGCAGAAAGCTCAAAGAGTCGACAGCTGCAAGGCGTTCATTGAGCCCTTCAATGCTGGATGGCATTTAACGGACTATGAGACCTGGTGATTTCAATACAATCCATCATTAAAGATGAAAGGCATGGACGGGGAGACGAAATTCAACAACTGCCAAGAAGGTGCCTCACCAGAAGTAAAAAAATCAAGGCAATGTTGACCACGTTTTTCGAAAGCAGCGCCATCATTCATAACGAATAGATTCCTGATGGTGCAATACTTAACAATGCCTTCAATAAGTTCTCGATCGACGTCGTGTGAGGTCACACCTGCGAGAACGTGACAGCTGGTTCCTTCTTGATGACAACGCATCGGCACACTCTGCATTGGCTGTGATAGTTTTTAGCTAAGAGCAGGGTTCTCAGGCCTACTTCTTTGTTCCCCAAACTGAAACCGGCATTGAAAGAACGACGCTTCATGACGTTTATCAGATCATCATAATATACATAGAAACCCTGAAATGTGACAGCTCAAGTCTCAGTCATCAAGTCTGAGCTAAAATAAACTTTGAACTATGGATTCGTTTATTTGATAATTTTCGTTAACTGCTGGCCTTTCCAAATTGCGCTTATGTGCTTTACTTATTAAGATTTGAAAGTAAGGGAAGACATTTAAAAGAGGAAAATTAACATTTATATGTTAATGTAGCAATAACTACACTAACTACTAGCAATACTAAAAAAGTTCTTACGAATTGAAGATCTTAAAATTAAAAAACAGGCACTTACTTTGATTGTAAATCGTCATTGTCCTGCTGTAACTGGGACAACTCGTTCTTAATAATTTTTTCACCTGAGATCAATGTGTTTATCTGACTACGTAGGTCTTGTTCAAGCTGTCGACTTGCTTGAAGATCAGCTTTCAGTCTTTTAACATCTGCTTCCAACCTATAGCAAAGGAAGGACGAGATCAATAAAAATTATCGTAAAACACTTTACACTTGTGGTTAAAAGAAATCCACACTTACTTCCATTCTGGAATGAATGACAAGTATGATCGGAAAGAAATATGACGCCCCCTCATTTCATATGTAGTATTGACATATACAGACAATCACTAGGAAATAATTTAATATTTAAAACAAGTACAACTAAAGGCGGGCGGGCCCGATGACATACTGAAGTGTATATATATATATATATATATATATATATATAACTAGTACAAACGAAAGCCGGGAAGGCAATTTAAGGTAAATTTTAGACAAGTGAAGGAGAAAAAAGGATTACTTACAGCTTACTAACACACTAGATCACACATATTCACATGTACACACAAAAAAGTCAATATATTTCGTGCGAAGTTCACGTGTTCACAAAGTACAAGTTTGAGGAGACAGTGGCGACACGTAGCGGACAAAACATCAAAACTGGAGAACAACTGACTGCTGTAGCGCGTAGATATCCGGAACTTGAAATAATAATAACTGTATAGCGTGTAAGTACAAGGTAGGATCGTGGGTCGAAACGTGTTGAAAATGTAGAGGAAAAGGGGAGCTTAGAGTTATTGAAGGTTAAGGCCAGGTTTCATTTTCGCGCTCAAACCGTGAATAAAGGCATTCTCCCACAGACGGCGTGTTGAGATGCTGGTCGTAGGGGGTAAAATGTGGATTATGGCAACCAGGAAAGATAGATCAAAATTGGTACTGTGGGACTCGGTGTGCAAGGAAACTGGGGCATCCGGTTTGTTGATCAACACCAAAAAAAGCGATTCCTTTGTCCCTTGCCCTCAGAGGACAACGCCTGAATTCTACCAACTCTGCTGCTGAAACTTACAACCAACGCCTCCAGGAGGCTCTAGTCAACCGAGGCTACCCTTCTAACCTCGTAACCAAACAGATCCGCCACGCATCCTCACACACTCAACCAACTCAAAAATATCCCAAAGGTACATGCCACTTTCCTAATGTTATATACATCCTAACCTGCAAGTTCTGAGATGCCTTTTATGTGGGGGAAACAAGTTGTGCTCTTCACATTCGTATTAATAACCATCGTCACTTCTGTACTATCAACAAACCGGATGCCCCAGTTTAATTGCACACCGAGTCCCACAACATAAATTTTGATCTATCTTTCTTGGTTGCCATAATCCACATTTACCCCCTACGACCAGCACCTCAATACGCCGTCTGTGGGAGAATGCCTTTATTCACGGTTTGAGCGCGAAAATGAAACCTGGCCTTAACCTTCAATAACTCTAAGCTCCCCTTTTCCTCTACATTTTCAACACGTTTCGACCCACGATCCTACCTTGTACTTACACGCTATACAGTTATTATTATTTCAAGTTCCGGATATCTACGCGCTACAGCAGTCAGTTGTTCTCCAGTTTTGATGTTTTGTCCGCTACGTGTCGCCACTGTCTCTTCAAACTTGTACTTTGTGAACACGTGAACTTCGGTGTCTTCCTCTCTACTTGAAACAGTGTGAATACACGAAATATAGTGACTTTTTTTGTGTGTACATGTGAATGTGTGTGATCTAGTGCGTTAGTAAGCCGTAAGTAATCCTTTTTTTCTCCTTCGTTTGTCTGAAATTTACCATATATATAGTACAGGTTATAGTATATATATACTATATAAATTATAGTATATATATATATATATAGTAGCGTGTTGGCTTTGCTTTCATACACTGCTGAGATCCAAATATGTTTTGTAAAAACTTTGGAAACACAGAGTGGGTGGAGGGAACTACCCATGGATGCTTCTGAAAATATTGGCAATCAGGGAAAATGCAATACCTGAGTATAATAGTTGGAAGGTATCAACATATATTTCTTTCGCCGTAGTTATTTTGTTGACTGTTTATTCATACTCTTTGTTTCCCTAAACAAGGATTAAAAAGAAAAAAAAAATCTATGCTTCGAGGAAAACTGTTGTCAATGAAATAAAACTCCTTCACTGGTAAGTAGTTTCATCTGTATAGTGCTTACATCGTGAATGCAAGTCTATTTGATAAAAAGAAGTAAAATAATCCACAGGAAATCTTTTTTTTTTCCATCTTCAAATTTGTCTTTTTTTTCCCCCGGTAATCTGTACTGCTCACCTGTTCCGGTTTTCCTAAATCTCTTAAGTTCTTATACCTATATGAATAATGTATTTCTCTTCCACGCATGTTACTGATTAAGTTCACCAACAATGTCAAGCACTACTGCCATTTGTTGCACAGGAAAGTAACATACCGCATGCACTTCCATACGTCAACATACATAAAGGTAATGACAAAGAAAATAAATAATATAATTTGCCTACTAATTGAAAGAACTCAACAGTTTTCAAAGTTGGAATGGAGTAAACTTCCGATTTTTATACACCAAGCCTCTGTAGGTGCAGATACCAATGTGCAGTGGTTAGCGCATTGGGACGGTTACCCAAAGGTCCCGGGTTCGATCCCCGGTCAAGTTCACATACTTTTCACTCTTTAATATCATCAGTTTTAATTTTAACGCTGATCTATACACTGCACCTAATCACTGTTATTTAAGTTACTACTAAACTGGTTCTTGTCAACTGTGATTGGTATGAAACAATTACACACTTAAAATCTATTATTAGAAATGTCAAATAATTAACAAGTAGAACTATTTCACTATCAATGTAGGTACAGTCGTGAGAAACCAAACTTCAATTCTAAATGGACGGTGTTATGCATCAATTGACCAAGCGCCATTTTTCCATTTTCGAGATTTTTACATCAATTTGTGAGAGAGAATGTAAATAATGTAAAAAAAAAAAAAAAAAAAAAAAAAAAAAAAGTTTGGAACCCTATTATTTGCTTAAATGTTCAGGAAAAGCTATTCGACCACGCACCAAGAACTGGGTCGTAATAGTAACATTTTGCATCAGTTGACTAAAATACAATCTAGCAGTTTCATTTTGCATCATTTGACCAAGAGACAATATTTTGATGTTGGATTTTTTGCATCAAGTGACTAAACGACAACTTCTTAAGGTTTCATTTCGCGCTATCTTTTATCTTCCTTAATGAGAAGCGGTAGTCGATTGTTGTTGTTCCCGCGTTCTCAAGTTTCCCTCGGTAGATGTCATTGTTATAGTTATTATACTCGCATTCGGGACTCACTGTGTCTTGTTAGTTTGTAATGTTGCTTTTCACTCTGTGTAGTGTAAATGGATCCATATAAAGCACGTGCTGAACGCATAATGGCATTAGTAAAGAATAGTGTAATAGGTCTGAAATCACCCGCATGTGTGACATCTGTCACAGGATTATCAGATGAACATCAATCGAATACTGACCTCACGCCTCTAAGTCCAATAAAAAGTGCTTTACATGCTGTGGCTATTGTGCAATCTTTTTATGAAGTGAGTGAGTGTTACAAAGCCAATGGAGATAGATCTATAAACTTGGCACAGCCAGAGAAACGCACGGTAAACATCTCTGACAAAAATAGTGTTACAAATGAAGATGATTTTGATCCTGTAATTTCCGAAGCTAATGAAGAAATATCAGAAAATGCCCAAAAGTGTGTTACCAGTAATGTGGAAGGAATGCCCAAAGTGAGGCCAAGAAGGGAGCGGAAAAGGAAGTACCCCTCACAAAACAGGCAAATTAGAAATATGAAATGCATTAGGAACGAGACATATACAACACAAAGGGGTAAAGAAAAAGGAAAAAAGGAATTTAGACATTATATCTATCCTTGTAAATGTTTAAGTAAATTTGATGGTGAAATCTTGCAGAATGAGTTCCGAAAGTTTTACAATACAGACTCACATGATGCTCAAACAGCCCTTATTTGCGCAATGGTGACAGAAAACGGAATAAAAAGGGAGAGAGTTAAAAGTTCAACGCGAACAACAAGGGTGTACAAAATATGTGGAATACCAGTGTGTAAATCTTTTTTCCTTCAAACATTCAGAATTTCAAGTGGAAAAGTACACCTGGCTTTGAAAAAATTTAAATCGCCACATGGTATTAAGGATCGTCGTGGAGTGGGTGGCGAAAAAAATAAGCTTCCTGAAAGCAAGATACAAGGAATAATAGATCACATTACGAAATTTCCTAAGTACAAATCCCACTACAGAAGATATGAAAGAGACCGAGAATTTCTCACCCCTGAAACCACATTAAGTGTCATGTACAACTTGTATAGAGAAGAACATTTGGATCCTGTGTCATATGCATCTTATAAGAAAATATTTCTAACGAAATTCAATTTACAGAGAAAAAAGCCTAAAAATGACACCTGCAACGTTTGCGACAGTCTAGATGTTCTCATTAAAAATTCAAATGGTCGAGAGGCAGAAGCTCATGAAACGAGCAGAAGCGTTCATCTGGATATGGCGAAGGCAGCTCAAGATCTAAAAGCTTCAGACCTTATAAGGGCAAAGGATGAGGATAATCTAGAAGTACTTTGTTTTGATTTGGAGAAAACACAGCCTTTACCTAGAATTCCTACAAGCATTGTGTTCTATAAAAGGCAAATATTGTTATATAATCTCGGCATCTACAGTGGCACTTACGGCAAAGGACACTGCTATGTCTGGTTAGAAGGCGAGGCAGGGCGTGGAGCACAGGAAATAGCATCTTGTTTCCTGAGGCACTTAACGGAAGAAGTACCTACAGCTAAAGAAGTCATTTTGTGGTCTGATTCCTGCGGCGGACAAAATCGAAATATAAAGATGGTTTTAATGCTAAAAGCAATTTTAGATGTGCATCCCCCATTGCAGAAAATTACGCAGAGATTTCTTATACCAGGCCATAGCTTCCTTCCAAATGACAGTGATTTTGGAGATATTGAATGCGCTCTTAAACTTCAGCAGAGACTTTATACAGCTGAGGACTACATGAATGTAATGAAAATTTGCCGCAAAAGAAACCCTCTAGTTGTTCACA
The DNA here is from genome assembly GCA_022664845.1 of Lepisma saccharinum. Classification (NCBI taxonomy): domain Eukaryota; kingdom Metazoa; phylum Arthropoda; class Insecta; order Zygentoma; family Lepismatidae; genus Lepisma; species Lepisma saccharinum. The sequence continues at coordinate 22,218 of JAGDQP010009446.1, read as the reverse complement.
GAATGAAAAGTGAAGATTTCAAAAGTACTTCTTGCATCGAGAAAACCACAGTAAATCGAAAAACCAACTCTCAAAATGAGAAAATAAACTGGCTGAAGGTGAAAGAGATACAACTTGAGAAAGACAAACCATTCAGTATCGTGTTCAAAACTCAGTTTAATGGTGAACCATTTGAAGTCAACATTAAAAAGAAAATGGTTGGTCGACTTTCACAAAAGAAAAATGAAGGAAAATTCTATGACCTCTTGGAACCACTCTGGCCAAATGGATAGCCTATTTCTAAGAAGAAACTAAACGACATGAAGTCCTTACTGAGACTTATTCCATCTGATGTACAAGCGTTCTATCGCAAGCTTTGCTGCCACCCTGACGTCATGGATGATATTGATGGTTTTGACTGCATTCAACTAGATTTTGATATTGGCAGTGAAAATAAGGGTTAAGAAGTATCGAGTAGTGTTATCAAAGCAGTCTGTATTGTGAAGAACTTCAAAAGGTTTTGTGAACGTTGTAGAGTGTATCTTCGTATACTGTTTGCGAAATCAGGAAAAAAGTATTAGTATATTGTTTATGTACTAGTTAATAATAATAAATTTTAATATCCTTTTTTTTATAGTATTTATCGTGTTTCGATGACAAGATTTGCAATAACACATTCCTCTGATATACATAATAAGGGAGTTATTAACATGTGATCAGTTAATGCGAAATGTACACAGAAAGATTACTTATTAAAGCATCAATTGACCAAGGGACATTTTCATACAAATCACAGAATTATTATTTTGTACATTGTTTGAAAGTGCAAATTTTTAAAATAGAGTATTTTAGTAAATACTATAGCATTTAAAAAGTTCAGCTAGGACAAAACACAAAATTTATATAGACATGTTTGTGTTTCCTTCAATATCTCAGAACTATGTTTTGGCGCTTGGTCAATTGATGCATAACACCGTCCAAATATCATTTCTTATTCCATCTATTGTTGTCAACAACTAAAGATAAAATTTATACCAATTCAAAAACTCAATGTTTTATTCTCCCTGATTAACTTGGAAGACAATTACAAATTTGGCAACGTGTTTTCAGCCCAAAGCAAATGTAGCGAATCGATCTTGACTTCTGACATCGTTCTAGGAACATCTCAATTGCTCTGAATTTGTAGGAAACATCTTTCTCTTATCATTTCACTTTAAGAAACAATGCATGCAATGATTCAGATCCAGGAAACGTTCCTTCTAAGTAAAAATTCGATTCTATTCCTATTCAGATCTCCAAACACAGCTTCTACCATATATTTGTCCATTGAAAAGAAGAATCTATAGTTCAATAGTAAAATGATAAATTACTTTGCAGTACGTTGCATCCAAATTAAAACTAGATTGTTTCTTCATCCGGATCCTAATATCCAAAATCAAAATTTCCGCTGTCTGCCTCGATGATTTTTTGATCGGAAGTATATATATATGGTATTATTCCAGTTAATTTCTCAAATATGTAACATCAAAATGGTAATTGCATTTGGGAGCTTATTTACCAATTAACAGAATTCCTCGACTGATAATCCGCTGTTCTCGTCAGTATACAAACTAAATCAGGGTTACAACTCTCATTGATAGAATGGTGTACTGTTCTTACAAAAGGACGCATCTCAATGGACGCCAACTTTTTTTTTTTTTTTTGTCACGTTCGGTTCACTAATTTAGGTAAACATCTTGATCGGTACAGTCACAGTACACAGGTAGCATTGTCATCTTCGGGGAAAAGATCCAAAACCGAGGTATTTCCGTCGCATCCTGTAGTAGATCCAAGGTTCCAGTCCAGGTAAAGTTGTCTTCCGCAAGTCACATTCTACAGAGTCGTGATCGGTACAGTCGTGACTGGAACTTGGACGGGTGGAAGGTCATTCCATTGGGTAACGGAAGGCCGAAGATAATGCCTGTATTGGTTGACTAAATTCAAGGTTGTTATGCTTCCGCTCTCTTAATAACACAAGGCACATAACACGACTCCTTTCGATCCTACTTAATGTCATCATACTGCGCTGTAAGTAGTTAACAAAAATTTGGAGAGGAGCCGTGTGCCACCTAGAACATTTCCAATTCTAATGACGGTGTTATCCAGACCAACCTTTACATAATATGAACGCGGACATAAAAGAAATTGGTTGGACAAGAACACAACAATAGGCTGTAAGTTTTCTTTGGTGCAACAATATAAATTGAACATTTTTTAAAAAAATACTGCTTTAAGAATAATAATAAACTGACTCCAAATTTAGGCTCGTTAATCGTACACTTTGTAAATCGAAGTATGTATGTAAGTAAGTTTCTAGTTAGAATTTCTTTTATATCCTTTGCTATTAGTGACAAGTTGTTTAACTTTTGTCATTGGGTCTTTACCTTACTGTACGATCTTCCTTCCACCGTCAACGAGCTGAATTTGTCTGGTAGCACGACACAAGATCGAATGTAAAAAGAGCCAACGACAAAAGAGCGACTACAAATAGGGCGAATGGCCTTTTGACGCGCTACCGACTCCACAAGCTTATAAAAATTAAAATAGGTGCACATACATTGCATGATAAACTATTATTATTATTATTATCGACTATTAGTACTGTAGAGTAACACATAGATATAATTTTGTAACTATAATCTGCATCATAAAACTGAAGATTCTTAAATCTTAATAATAGGCTTATGTCTTCACATCTGGAAGCTCCCAGTTCTTGTTAGGAACCCCCTTTTCTTTGTTCTTTTTCACAAAAAATACACCTTTTAGCACAGGTTCGCACGAGAATGTACATTTAAAATTTCAAACGGCTGCCATTTTGAAAGTTTTAATTCCATCATGCTGATTTTCATACACAAAAATAGACTACCGATTTTTGTACTAAGTTTTGTTCCGATCGGTTCATAATTGAGGAAGTTTTTTGAAACTTTTCTTGTAATCATGAACCCATCCAAGAATTTTTGTGCCAAGTTTGGTTTCAATCCGTGAAAGAAACAAACAAAGGAAGAAAGAAACAAAGAAAAAGAACGAAAGAAAGAAAGAAAAACTGAAGTTCTTCACGTCTACCTTTACATATGGTATCGCAACAAAACGAATCGATGATTTGAACCATTAAGATATTCTGACCTCTTTGAAGTAATTGCAACCATCAAAATATTCCTAATTTGAAATAATTTTGGGAAGCCAGTTAACATATCCTGTTTATTAAAAGCATACAATTTCGCCATTAAACAACAAACAATTACTAACAATTTTAGATCCGCGAACATTCGTACAAATAGATAGTTAGGGTCCATCGTTATAATAGTGAGGTGGCAACAGTAGACGCGAACGTAGTTAACCGCAGTTAACAAGACTATAAAATCTTTTGATTGTAGACAAAAATTGTGGCTATCTGCCGGTAACTGAACTTAATAAAACATATTTCTAGACAATAAAATGCTAATTATAATTCAATATGATGTTTCAGGCGAACGAATGAATTAATACCAAACACCTAAAATATATAGTCCAATTTATAGCCGAAATAAAGGTCAAATCAAAAGAGCAGCAGCGCTCTTTCACGCTAACATTAACCTTCTCTACACTTTTAAATAATGCGTTAAACTAGCAACAAACACGAAAATATGAGTTTTTACGTAAGAAATACAGTATTTTATAAAGAATTAAATTGGCTATGCACAGTTATGTAATGTAAATGGACTTTTCTGTTGACTTAGCTACTATTTCTATGTAGTGCAACTGTAATATAAGAAACGTCGTATTTATTAAATATGCATATTGCCTAAAATATAAACGTTAGGGACGTCAGAAAGCTACTACATTATCCATTGTTTAAGATTTCAATAAAATGAAACATGATTAAATAATTGGACAGCTATGCATTACTAGACAAAGCGCCATTTCTTAATATTTTTCTATATGGCGTATTCTGTTGGGAAATAATATGATTTTAAAAAATCACTATCAAAAATGGCGAATGACAACGGTTGCCAAAAATATTCCTAAAAATTAAGTAAGTGCTCATGAACTGTATATAGACTGAATAATCTGAAAACGTAATTTTTGGCGTTTGGTCTAGTGATCCATAACGCTGTCCAATCATGTAAGCAAAATATCTAAATTATGAAAACTATGAATATTATTCGAACTCAAATGGAAAGGAATCAATAAAAATATTCCAACACTATTGATTATTGGCCGGCGTTAAATTAAACTACATTCAGGTTTCAGTATTATTGGAAGCTTCCTTACATTTTATTGGTTTTTCAAGTACATTCATTCGTGATAACTGACCCTTGTACTCGTTACCGAGCATGCTCTGATAAAGTGAACATTACTCACCGTTGTTACTTACAACACAAAACGTAATCGAATATCTCAATATTAGAAACGAGTGGCTTTACCATGTCATTAGAAAAAACACAATTATTGTAGTAGTTATAACTTATTCTACAAAAACCCAGGACTGTATCTATTAAAATACCTGCCGGATGTGAACAGCTGATGAAACTATCTCTTGAGAAATAAGTCATTTTTCTACAGGTAAGTAAGTAGCAGTGCATTTAAAGAAAGTGAAATCAGTCGCATGTGATAATGCATTTAACCAACAGAATCTAATAAAAGTGTATAACAAAACAAAATTACATTTTTTGATTTCCTACTGAATTGACCAAGTAACCATATGCAAAAAAAAAAAAAAGTTTTTTTGTCATTCGTCCTTTATGCAGTCGCTCTTTTTGTAATTCGCTATCTCGGCATTCGTCCTTTTAGTAGTAGCTCTTTTTGTCATTCGCTCTTTTGGTATTCGCCCTTTTCATAGTCGTCGATCTTGTGTCGTAGAACCAATTTGTCTTACCCTCATTCTCTCGCTTTCTCTAAACCAGAAGCTACAGCTAGATGATAAAACCTGTTCTTACAAAAATAAGTTAAGCTTCGGGAGCGGAAATTCGCCACCACAATGTTTGTCATCAACAGCATTACGCAAGAGAAATCCTTTCTCCATCAATCAATATCGCTAAATGTTATTTAAGACGGTCATTTCTCGTAGAGCGTGGCATTTTTCACTGTCAATTACTTTCAACGCTTCTCATTAAGATCTCCTGCAATCAGCAAAATTCTGCCCCAATACTTTCGCTGATAGCTTTTTATCAGTCAAGCGAATTCAGAGACCCTTGGTTTCACCAACCACAGCTAAAAATAATGCAAGGATTAATTCTTGATTTCGAAGAGTTTTCGTTACACTAACACATGTCAGAAGATATTTTAGGTAAATCCGAAAATTAAAAATAAACGTCAAAACTGGGGGTTTAACTGAGATAAAAACAACATGTAGCATGAGAAAACCTCAAGAAAATAGCAAGACATCGTAAATAGGACAAGTACGTTTTACATAAAATCTATCTGCAAATATGCGAGCACTTTCCAGTAACAAATAAACGTCGAACGCCTGATAAACACTGGGCTGGTAGTGGGCAGTACGGATTTTAAATTCCTCTGTTTGTTCTCTGGTGAATACATTCATCTTGTCGAAATAGCTCTTGCACACATCAGGAATTTTAGTCGGATCCGCCTAAAGATCTCCATGTTCATTTCTAATCATCCCTAGCCTTGGCTGGCGACTTTTTTTATTATTATGATTTACCCCTTTGAATATATCTCTAATGTTATTAGTCTTACCATATTCCTCTAGCGCATGAATTTTTTGCCTCGGATATTTTCACTTATTGTTTTGACCGCCCCGGAATATTTACGGTACCCACCATATCTGGTCGGCATTCCTCTATCCGCCACCATAACTCTAACCCTTTGTAACGACACAGTATATTTGGTACTCAATACATTTATCGTTAGTTCATGAACACTGGCAAATGCTAACATCATTTCTCAGTGAACTGAAAACTAAGTAAATTAGAATGTATTCGACGCTTTTTCTCAAATCAACCTAATATCTTTGTAAGGTAGTATTAGTAATAGGATAATCTCTGAATGAAATAAAATCCCTGCCTTATCTCACGATATAATTCGGGCAAGTCTCAGACACTACCAAATGAATACTGAAAATATTGAAGTATTTCACTCGCTGCGAATGTTAAATAAATAAACAAACAAAATAAATGTAAAGCATTGAAGCTTTAGCTTTAATATAGTTCTATCACTACATCGGACAAAAACTACTATTGAAGATTGAATAAAAAGAAGTATTTCTAGAACGCATTTGCAAACATGTGAAAAACAAAACTACCATCGTTCGGAATAATGCCCGTTCCTTTCATAGTATAAAGGAAACCAATACGTTATTTTACATTTTCACGTGGTCGAACTGCACGCGCTTCTCACAATGTTCGTTCGGAGGTGAGAAAGATAAGAGGAAGGTAACATGTTAGTGACTGTTTCCTCTTGTAACCAGCTGGTAATGGTCACCACAGCTAAACGGTGTCGTCAGGGAGAGCAGATTAAGCATGAGATCCCCAAACAGTGTTATACAGTGGCCTGTATGCTGTACTAGTTTTAACTGTAAACAACGCTTGTGCAGCGAGAAGAAAAATATGCCAGGCATTCGGTAAGATGTGGTAAATGAGCGGATAGTGCACGAATCGTTTACTACATTCAAGGACGATAAATCCCTACAGGGTGCACCACGTACAGTGCGTTCAGAAGCCACAGACAACATGGGACTCAAGGTGGCTATTGAGGTCGATAATGGCCAAACAAATGAAGCATTCAAATGCAGTGCGGAAACTATTCGGCAACACATCTATCAGCTTAGGAAACGGTATTAAGTGGAACGATGAATCGCAATGAGTTGACTGCGACTAATAGTGACACGAGCAAATGGGTGTTCTTTGTTGTCTTGTCAGGGAAATAATCTGTTTCTGGACAGAGTGTTAACCTGCGATGAGAAATGGGTTCTTTACGACACTCCACGGCGCGGTAATCATTGGTCGGCACTACATTAACCCCTCCCAAACAACCAGAAATACCACTGCATCAACAGAAGATCATGTTCTGTGTTTGGTGGACTGCTCGGGGTATAATGCATCGCGAACTACTGCCACCTGGCCAGACAATCAATGCAACTGTATACTCGCAGCAATTGGAACGTGTGCATGAAGAACTGAACAACATGGATCCACCGCTTCTGAATCGCAAATGTTCATTCTGTTTCAGGATAGCGCGAAGCCACATGTTGCTAAGATCAAGCGTGACACCATTATCCGACTTGGTTGGGAAACACTAATGAATGCCCCTCATTCCCCTGATATTGGACTTACCGATTACCATTTGCTCTATTCGTTAGACAACCATCTGAGAGGATGACGCTTCGAAAGCCTCGACGAGGTAATACACGCACTGCACGACTTCTTTGATTCACCTCCCGCTGAGTTTTAAAACTGTGGGACTCAATCTGCCCAAGCGTTGAAGACAGGTCTTTGCTGCTGACGGGGACTATTTATGATTTTTCAGATACGTCTTACTTAATGTTATCAGGTTTCTCTTTCTCGGGTCAAAATCCTACAGAATTTTATTGGTTGTTTTATAGGAACTTGTAGTAGATACGGCCTTCAAATTAAACATGTTGATTTTTGTTGTAAACACTGAAAGGAAACCTCAATAACATTATGTGCCAGAATACACGAAACTGTTTCCACCCATTAAGAACGCTTTTAAGTACATGATTGATAAGCGTTTCGCAGCACAATTATCCCCAAGTATGGATTTCCAACTTAATTCAAAATGCACTCGCAACTACATGAACACACATTCGTCTGGTACACGCTTACGCCACATTAGGAATAATCTAGAGGGTCCCTGAATGGATCACACGACTATGAAATATGAAAATAACGAAGAAGAAAAAAACGCTTCCTTCGTTCCGACAACCCATTATACATTCTTGACCTGTCTGGTGGCTTTCGTTCAAAGAGGGTAACCACTCCCTATTCAGGAGTCCATTATATGTTGATCTAAGCAGCTTCTTAACTGCCTTATGATGCTGGGTCAACACCGAAACTAAGACCCCTCACCGTTGACCGAATCCGGGGCAGCTCGCACTGAAAAGGCGAATAGTTCGAATTAAATACTGCCAGTAAGCAAATGTTGATCAGAAAATTACTTTGTCGCATGTTTCGTGAAACGCACACTTCCATTTCTTCAAAAAACTGCAACAAATAAAAATAAAACACTGTTACACTAGTGATCGTTACGGGAAATGAATGAAGTAAACATGCGCTGCCGATCATAAAACATAGTACAATCGAGTACACAAAACATCTCATTGATGCAAATTTCTGAAAACTCGTAACTAATTACGAACGTTAAACAGCAAATAAATGTTTGGAATGTATTACTAGAACCATATACTATATAGTTAAATTAAAAATGTTAAAAACAGGAGCACACAAAATCGTTTTTCTTAAACACTCTCGACAATATAAACAAGTATGATTACAGATATCAGAATTCAGAACAATGCTATTACATGAACACGAAACCGAACAATAAATGTCTGAAGAAACAAGTATCGTGTACAGAAAAAAATCACATGTACACTCAGAACATGTTTACAGAAATTAGCCCATGAGAAAACTTGAGCATTGTTGTGGTAAAATTGAAGCAATATTCAATGCAGATTTACAAGGAACATTTTATTTGTTTAGATTCCTATATAGATTGCTTCATTCTTGCCAAATTTCTTTACTTTCTGGATTTGGGTTATTTTCCATCGGTCACTGTCTACGAATCGGAGTGTACAACACTACATGACTGTATGATTCGCATTAAGAAAAGTTAATAAGGAATTAAGGAGTAATAACGTAAATGTTAATCTTCCATAACGTTCTTCTGTATTAGCATATTCCCCAATTTATCTTTCTTTGAGCCTCAAAATATCTTCACAGCCTGCGCTAAAGTTCCCTAAAGGTCTTAGACAAAATTTATTTCAATTCAAAACTTCCAATCCACAAGTTACGACGAACCACGAAGATTAAGCCCACTCCCAGTACTGCTGGTAATGTTTCATGATAATCAACTACAATATTAACATTTTACTGTGTCAAGTATATAGTGATTTAACACCTTAAAATATCTTATTCAACTGTCCTTAATAAGGCTACATACCCCGAAAGTGTCACTATACACAACCGGTTCACTTACCTTAAACAATATTCGTCTTTGTGGTTTGTTACTATTTCCCCTGATTCTTTATTCGATTTATTTTTCTTTTCTCGCTGAGTGTTTATTGAGTTATCTCGTACTTGGTTACTACTCCACTTTGACGAAGAATTACTTTTTAAAGGCTGAATTGAGCCCTTAATACTTTTATCTTTGTCTACTTCATTTTCGTCGAAGTCATTTACAGACCTGAAAAGGAGATATGGATATCATGAGAGAGAGAGAAAGGAATATACTAGATACGATAAACATTAAATGAAATTTATAAGTTCCTTGTTGGGGCCTAATCTCGTACTATAACATCTCGTCTCAACCCTACTGAGGATATTCACCTGTAAGACTTCAATTTGATTATCTGAATGTGTGAGCAAACTAGTTGTATCCGTGACTATAGTTTTAGAACTTCAAACTAAGGCAACTTCTTTATAAATCAACGCTTACTTGATTAGCTAGGTTACCAGTAGAGACTTCTAAATAAAATACTTTACTTAAGTATTGAGATTTTACATTAGATTTCAAGGTGAATATATTCTTTAAATAAGCACCAAGTCCACACAATATTTGACATCACGAAGTTCTTTAATGTTCGATTTTGCTTTTTGCTCGTACGGAAACACACGTGAAAGCTTATCATCTTATTTTCAATATAACGTCTGGTTACGAAGAAAATTTCCTACCGCTTAAACAATTGCTCCCTTGTAGATTTATATTACTTGAAATATCGTTTAAAATTTAGTTTAATCAGCAGTTGTTTTCTTGTTCATTGCTATATACAGCAACAAATTTTAAACAAATGTTAGCTTTTTCTTAATATGCACATAAAAAGAACTTAATCGCACAAAATACTTTGGCTTTCCTCTTTTCCAAATGCATTAAATAATTGTACAAATTAATCCTCAAATTTGCTTGAATTAGTTTTTTTTTAAAAAAATATAGATTATTTTCTCTCTTGTGATTTCTTGTCTTTCGTTCTTATTGGTCTCAACATACAATCTTGCTTCTGGTCTACTCTTTAAAATAGTGCTAGCAGTAACTACTTTTCCTTTTCTAGTTAGTTTCTCTATGTTTGTAACCAATATCATAAATATTTAACTTTTTCTTTTTAGTCACGTTAATATAGACTTGCTAAACTACCGTTAAAGGTTCGATGCATTTTAAAGTACAAATTAGCATACATCATCAGATAATATACAGCACACTAAAGTTCTACATATTAATGTTACAGTTACTCTGAACGGATTATAGTGATAGCACAGACGGTACGTGAGCGACATAATGGTCGATTGCTTGGCTCGGAATCGGACTCGCATAGTCACGAGTTTAATTCCAGCCAGGATCCACTGAACGGAGTGGTTCGCAGCCACTTTACCAAAAACTGTAGGTTCAGCTCGTTTAGGACGTTAATAACAAATCAACCAACAGGGATCGGACTGTGTAAGGGGTAGGTGAAAACAACGGCAAAAGTGTCTTTTCTAGCAGGATGGCCACTCTTAAAGGATTTTAAAATTCCCTGACTTTTCCAGGTGAAAGTCTACTTCTTTTCCAGATTGTTTACATGTTCAATTTTTCGCTCTAAGAGATTACACAAGTATTTCAAATAAATATGAAATACGAAAGACATTTGCTCATCATTAACGTTAATTTACGGCAACCCCAAAGTCTCACAAGTGCATACAACAAAACAAAAGTTCGCTTTACTGCCACTGATTTTGGACGAGTTAATGGCAGACAGACGTCTAAAAAAATATCTGAATTGTTGGACATTTAAAAGATACCTTGTTTGAATCCTGAAGTTAAAATTTTATTTATGGCCTTTAGCCACCTAAAGCTCAGCCGGCATGAGGGAGCGAAAAGGATTCTGGAAGGTGTCGGCCGGGCAGGGCCTATGGAGAAGGTGACATCCCGGCATTTGCCTGGTGACAGGAAAAGACTCAGTCAGGATGGTCGGACGCTGGGATTAAACCCACGACCTCCTGAATGCTACGCCAACGCTCTACCGCGGCTCGGTAGGCATCCATCCCTTTTGTCAACTCTGATTTCGTACCCTAGATAAACATCTTTGGCTACAATAAGGTATGAACATTTTGATAAATTAATTGCATATAATGGAGACTGCCTAAAACAGATTCCTTAACGAAGTATTCCATGATTGAACGAAGAATTTCCAGGAGTTCATAATAAAGAAAGAGAAAAGCATCCCCTGGAAGATTGTCAGAAAAGGCATTATTACATCTAAAATGAACTGTAAAGAGCTAAGATGTATGGAATTCATCCTGAAAATACTTGAACATAATATGACAAATACTTGATGTTAAACACTTGTGTCCAACACGTTGAACGTTATTTCACAACATATGCAAAAATAAACTCGGATCTTTCAACAACTCCGGAGTTTCATCCACCTTACTAGGCAAAATTTAAAAAAAAACATCGCAACATGTGTGAAACGTGAAGTCAGCTGTCCTAGTAGGAATATATATTTTAAAATATTACACAACATTCGCGAACCCGGTTTAATTCAAGCCTGAAAGCATTATGGATTGTCTGCAATCGACAGCTTACTATACAGATCGTCTGGGATGACAGACTGAAAGTAAAAGAAATGTCATAGGGTCATCCATTAAATTCTTAACAAATGTTATTAGATTTTCTTCGCCAGTGACGGAATCCACCCCCCTTCCCATCCTCAGCTAAGGGAAACTGCTTTATTTTTATAGCATTATTTGAACAATTTATCCCAGAAAAAACTTTCAATTTGTTTTTGGATGATTTAACTAGAAATACCAATTTTGGGGGATACCAGTGTCATTTCATGATAAAACGTAGTAATGACGGAAATATGAGAAATTTCTACTTAAACACACACACACTTAGCGGGAAAATGTCCTTCGTCCATTCCACCTACGCCTCCCCTCCTCCTTCCTCACACAATTCCTGGATCTACCAGTGTATCCATCTAATGCAGTATTAAACTCTGTTCAAGGATACACCTGTACGGCCCAATCTATTTACTTCTCTCTTCTTAGTATTCCGACACCTGACAAAAATATCCCCTTGCTCCTTTTGGGAAATTTTATTTAGAGACTCATCGAAACCCACAAGATATTAGTAACTACTGGGCTCATTAAGTAACTGCTTATAGAAGTATGAACCAGGACCATGAACTCACAAGCCAGTTTTGTTCCATGTAATTTCATTTTTGAGTATTTCATATCAGGAAACACGAGGCGCAAAACATACTGTCGGGAGCACTACGAAAAGAAGTAGGGCAATGTTGTGTAACACAGTACAATACAGACATTATTTCAGCTTTTGTAAAATTTTCAGACAAAAGAAAGTATTGCAATGCACCCCCGCATGAATTCTAGATGATTCCACATTCGTAGAACTGATATAACTATCATCAGTATTTGAGGAAACAGGTATTGTATTTTCGACAACTTATATAGCTGATGATTCTACGACATACGTGCAGGACTCGAAACTTCGTTCCAACAAGCATATCGCTGCAGTCGACATAGCAGGCTAAAGAGTGTGTAATTTCAAGATGCTCCAAGAGTGACTTTCATAGTTGATTTGAAGTTTTTTTTTATCCTAATCTCGACTCATTTTCAGTAAGACAATAACTATCTCTGATTTATTGATTCTTTCCGGATTACTCTTTTTTGGTAAAAAAATTTCAGATTATCTATAAAATTCCCCGACTTTTCCAGGTTGAGCTAATTTCCCTGACTTTTCCAGGTCGAATGGCTACCCTGCTTGTGTTCAATATTCGTGGAATTTACTCGTTGTCATGAGCTCTACGTAATTTCCACGTATTCTACCTGTCTTCAGATTCAATGCTTTACGTTTAGAAGGCGTTTATAAGAGAATGCAACAATCCTACGGACATAAATATTTGCCAGACTCTTAGTCTATAAATCGAGTCTAATTAACGGAGTTATCCAATCCGCATTTTCGATATTGCTTAAATTTAGATGAGTGTTACCACACCAGCTAGGAAACAGCCACAGACGAAGAAGGATAAGTATTCGAGTATATTCGAGTATATGAGGAAAGATATAAACGATTTCCAAAATTGTACAAAGCTGTCGTCGTCTAGAAAATTTTAATTACTACATTTTAATTGCTAACTATACTACAATATGAACTTGATCATCGGTGTTAACCAGTATATCAAAAGTATCCAAACTGTATCGAATCAACTCCAATTTCAAAACATAGCAACATTTCCAGGGTGGAAGTTATTTTAAGAACTAACTAGTTATAACAACATTATTTCATAACTAATCTACGCCAACCTATAATATCATCATCTAAATCTTTGCATACCTAACATTCATGGTTGAACTTAAGTTCACAGATGCAGTTAACTAAAATTTAATAATAATATCAATGTAATACGTGTAATATTATACAAACCCTCCAAACCACACCTACACTCACCGAAGTACGTCTGAATATGTGAAATGAAGCAGAAAGGCAACAACTTGCATATAAGAGTTATTAAAAAAAAATTATAACAATGATTTACTTGAAGTGTCCGTGCAGTTAACCTGTCAATAATTTAACACATTACCGCTGCAAACAATTCACGGTTTCCACGGAAATTATTACTCTTTTTCCTATCAGTGCTGAAATTTTATCAACACTCAACAGACGTAATTTTTTTTATGCTAGGAAGAAAAATAGCCGTTAAAAAAAAAAAAAGGCGTTTCGCCCCCGCTCACGACTTTCGAGCAAACTCAATCGGGGCAAAAACCGACTGGATGAATCTTGTGAAAAGAGTCTTCAAACTCGCTGGTCCCCAACGAAGTGCCTCTTCCATCCACCAGCAACTACAGAAGAACTCGTGATGGATACGATCGCTACATCAGAAAGAGACATTGCCTACCAAGATGTCTACATTGGAGAACTGGAGCTGGCCATTTTGCAATACGAGGCCGAACTTTAGAATATTGAATTCACAAGAAAACCTCTTCGAAATTTATCAATTAAATTGACGCCTCCTCCTGAAAGCGTAAAAGAGACGTTAAAGATCAAAAGGGATCCGGAAGAAAGTTTGAACCAACTAAACAGACGACGCAAACAGCTCATCGGAGATTTGTATGATTATTTAACCGCTGGTACGAATTTAGATGCAAGACACAGCAACTAGGATGATGAAGTTGATTGAGACTATCAAAGAAACAGAAGCATGGAGAGTACCTGTGCGAGATACGTTCTCCACAAACCTGTGCAAATGTAGGTACTCCTCATGTGTATGTTTTTCTTTGAGTGTTTGCCAATTTCTCCGTCCTTTTTGCTTTTCATCTAAATGAATGCCATTGTCGGAGACTAGTATGAGTTCTTCGTATTTCCTTTTAGTGTGTCTAACTATAGTTCCATATTCCTTTTTCTTTAACATCTTTTGTTGTATTTTAGAAGGATGAGTTAATTTCACTGGTAGCTGCCGAAAGAGTCTTTTGTGAATTGAATTGTCTGAAGTATTAACTTTTCTTCAACAACGGCTTCTTCAAATTCACTAATGCAAATTTCGCAAAAAGTAATGTCTTTCATAGCAGCAATCTTTTTTCTTAATTCCATTTCATCTCCATCAGGTCTTCTAATGAAATTACTGGAACATGGTAGAGAATGTTCACCGGGGTTTGGCGACTTTGTGGGTTCTTTCCACTCGATTCTTCCATGAGGTTGATACACAACAAATCGGCTCTTTTAAAGAGCCCCTTTCCGAAAGGAAAGAAATTGCTCTCTTCAGAGCCACCAGAACGACTCCAAAAGGATTGTAATCTGTCTTCCTCAAATCCCTCGGAACCTTTACAAAAGGAAAGGAACTGGCTCTTTGAATCATTCCAAGGTCGTCAACAGGTTTTATTAAAGCTGTTCAAGTTTTGTGAAAAAGTTCAGATTTTACGCCATGAAGAAACTTTCAATAAAATCCCAAACTAAGCGAAGAAGAAAGCGGTTGATTGGAATTTGAATTCCATTTCAATTTCAAGGACAAAAGGCACTATGGAGATCACGGCTCCTGAAGAATCATCCGTTGATAGTCACATGTGAACGGATTTGAGTCAATATTTGACCAGGCAGATCTAACATCTTATATAGGAACAGGAAACTACATTCATCTCAGTTGCAACAGGACAAAAGGAGGCAGATATACTGAGAGTTTATCCAGAAATTGAATTACCATCCTTTGTCATAAAAGATATTCTTAAGAAGAACAATGTATCATCTTAATCATGTGAAGTTGAACGTAGTGTAAGTTCTCTGCAACGTCTTAAAGCATTCCTACGAGCCAGCATGACACAGAAGAGAGTGAAAATTTTTAAGGTTTGTCATGCACATCAGGATTTACTTGACATACTCAACCTAAAACAAGTTAGCAGATGGATTTGTTGCAGCAAGTGATGTGTTGCAACAATCTTCGGGCCAGTCAACTTTAAAGTAAGCAGATATGAAAAGAATAATACTATATCAAATAATTTGTTTGCATTTGTAGAATTGTAATTGTAACTGCAAGTATAATTTTCAATATATCTGGTTCATACGTTCATCTGACGTTATACATAGATTGATCTGAGTATTTTAACTTCAATAAATTAACATCTAGTTTGAAGTATTTGCATAATGTGGCTTACAGTTAGTCTAAGCCATAACGTTCTCGCAGGTTTTCTGTGATCATACCCCCCTCCCCCAATTTTAATATGTCAGAGATGCCCATGCGATTGGATTATATCCTGGGCAGGATTATGCTAGTTTTCATCGCGAATACCTACATCAAGAAGATCCCTTCTAATACTGTCATCCCAACAACGCCTCGGTCTTCATTTTTCCCTAAGCCGAGTTACATGGCCTTCCAATCTTAGCCGTCATGATTTGACAACTCTTACAATATCAGACGAATTATACAATCTGTGGAGTGCTTCATTACGCAGTCTCCCCATTCTCCGGTCATCTTGTCCCGTTTCGGCTCGTGTATTTAAAAAAAAAAAAACTTATTCTCGACCTCGTAATATATGATCATCTGAGGAGGTCTTACCCCCACTTTCACCATCTTAAGTGTTAACGTTACAATTATTGTTCTCCACATTTCCAATTTCCAATTTCTTTATATTAATCACTAGCTCCTGACTGAATGGAAACATGCGTTTCTTGATAAACATCTTGTATATCTTAAGATACTGAAAAAAAAAAAAAGACTAATTTCTGAGCTCTGAAATACATTTGAAATATTGCTAGTAGTGTTTGAAAATAAGGTGTTGAGAAAGATATACGGGCCGAAACAGGACAAGATGACTGAAGAATGGAGGAGACTGTATAATGAACTTCACAGACTGTACGACTCACCCGATGTGATAAGAAAAATGAAATCACGACGACTAAGTGGGTAGGCCATGTAGCTCGGATGGGAGAAAAAGGAAGATTATATTCCAGCTTGATTGGAAAGCCGGAGGGTAAGAGACCGTTGGGAAGACCGAGACGACGTTGGAAGGACAACATTAGAAAGGATCTTCGAGAAGCACGTGTTTGTGATGAAAACTGGCTTGATCTTGCCTAGGATAGATCCCGATGGCGAACGTTTGTTACTACGACGATGAACTTGCGAGTTCCGTAAGCCATAGAGTAAGTAAGTAACATTATTAATTTACGAAATTGCTGTCATCGTAAGATATAATAATGTCGCCATAGGATGGGATCTGGATCCAGCGAACCTTTGTGCAGTATTAGTGCTGTGTCGCTGTTCACTTGGGTGTTTGTAGATACGTTGCGAATCACACAACATGGATATGTCTAGAAGATTAAACAGTACCTTTGTGTTAGTATTGTGGTGTAAGTGGGTCAACAATTTGCATAGAACCTGAATTGTTACACCAGTTTATTTTACGAATCAGCAACATCGAGTTTCAATTTGTATTTGTAAAGATTCCAGACTAATGGATGGTGAAATGGACACCCTACTACAACGGTTGGTGACAGTTTCTCTACAAACCTGGGCATAGATCAATCAGCCGCATCGATCCACAGACAATTGTTGCCAGTGTATGGTAAGAAAACAATGGATTGCAGCAATGTGCAGCGATGGTTGCAGAGCTTCCAGAGATGTAATTTTAGCATTCAGAATAAACCACGATGCGGCATTCAGATCACTGTGACAACCTGACAACTACTGAAACTGAGAAGCTGATTCAGAATAACAGATGCATCACCACACAACGAAGTATGAACCACCTTGGCAAGTAAAAAAAAAAAAAAAAAAAAAAAAAAAATCAGGGTGGCCACTCTTAAAGGATTTTAATTTCAGTCCAAACATTTGTAAATTTGCAGCCACCAGCACAACTACTGGATCAATACACATCATTTAATATGGATACAATATATTGTACCTTGTGAAACACATTCTGCCATACTCATACTTACCAGAGGTGTAAATATCTTGTGCTTCAGTAATAGTGTTAATATATATCAAATCAGCTCATTTTAATATTCGTCAAACTGAAGAGGGTCACATTGTTACAGTTAGGCCATGTTAGGTCATGTAAAGACGAATGGTCTTTACATCGCCCTGTCGGAAATAATAAAATTTATATTCCAATACACCTCATTATAAGAAATCCATATCTTCACTATACGAATCTCACTTGACAATAAGTTCCCACTGAATTTGTATTCCTTCACAAATTTACTTTGCAGCAGTGCTTCTCTAACTTTAGTTTAATATTAACTTTCATTAAGCACACGCATTGCAATTTAAAACACAATCAGATAGTGCACACACAAAATTATTCTTTTAATAAAAGGGGAAGTAAAAATTTCATATTTTAGGACATTTATTTGTTCAGTAATGAGAGCAACTTCTTTTCTTGCTTCTTCTGCAATGAGCTTCAATTCCTTGTCTTCCAGTTTCTTAACTTCTTGTGCAGCTCGTTTCCGTTCCCTTTCATCCATTTTCTTTTCTTGATCTTATAGACCACGTACTCCATACACACACTTCTTGTGTGAGCATTTCTTGCAGCGTGAAACATATTTTTATTAATTTCGATAGAATCTATTTCTCCTAAAGCTGTAACAGCATCGAACACTTGCCTTAAAGCCACGAGGCTTTCCTCCGCTTGATTTTCTACGAGACATTCTGAGTTTAGGGCTTTCCAGGGCTACATTATCGTGTGAAAGAATTAGAACGATTCGCACGAATGACCTTAGTTCTTCCGAACTTTCAGAAGCTGCAATGCACTTCATCCTTTGGTGATCTGGTCTCGTGTTCTTTCTTGAGCACTTCATGCTTTCGACATCTGGAAGCACACATATACGTTTAAAGTCTGTCAACTTTATCTGTTAACACTCCTGACATCCACTAATGCTCAACAAGGATTCGCAGACAGGCACCCATTCATTTATGGAAGGTTTGGATTGGGCCAAGGCAAGAGATGGTTTTCATAAGCTGATACTTCTGAGGAGATCTTTCCATCTCGTTCTGTACAAAATGCTCGCAGACACGCAAGGCGCAACTCCAAAATCTCTAGCTCGGTAGCTTGACCTTTTTCAAGGCATCGCTAGTTGAATAACCTAAATCTATACCTTCTGCCTGCAACAATTTAGCGTTGTCCTGACATTTACTTTAATGAGTGATTTTTGCAACGTATCATAACTGAATACACAAGGGATAATAGTTCTCCACATAGAAACGGCGCAAGAGGGGCATCCGTTCGAAACTCACAAAGGAAACATTCAATTGAGGCTGCAAAGAGTGAAAGAAGGCTAATTTCACACTGAATAACGTCTTTTACACATTGTAACACTGGTTTAAAGCTTGCTGATTTAGGATATTTCTTGTCACAAATAGCACAATTTACATATGTGGCTAAGTTTGATCGGATTTCCGCAGCCCTAGCTGCGACGTTAATTAGCGAAAATGTGATCAATCTTCCAATATCAATTTGGACCCCAGATTCCGTACTTTATTCGTAGATTTCACTAACATACCACCAGAGCCCTGCACGGGCCGGACGCGCCCGTTCGGCCCGGTGGATTACCCGGCCCGTTTCAAGTACACCGGGTCGGACCGGGCCAAGTCGAATCGGCCCGGACACATATGTCGGGCCGAACCGGGCACAAGTACTTCCTGGCCGGATCGGGTTGGACACTTCACAAGTCGGATCGGGCGCTAATACTGTCGGCCTACGTTAATCGTAATTTATTTGGATGCAACTTTCAATACAAAATAAATTATTGATAACCTATTTGAGGCTGTGTATTCTATACAACAATGGGTTCGGCGGCCATTTTGGATCCAAGATGGCGACCGATTTTGTTCATTAACGAACTTAACCGAGCCATTAAGCCTAGAAACAACATATAAAAATTTGGTTCAAATATCTTCAAAATTATGGCCTCAAGCGTGTAAATAATATATATATATATACACACACACACCTAGATATCGTACCGATCTCAATAGGTAGATTTTTGGTATTCTGATTGGAATTTTCTTCTTTAGGATGCATTCCAGAGTAAGATAACGTTTAATCCATCTTGATATGACCATTATAACGAGAGATATTAAAATATAAATAATTCACAAAATGGCCGCCGCAACTAAGTGATGACATGTATTATGGAAAATCCGAGATAGCTTTCTCGGTGTGTCATTCTGAGCGAAATGCCGTTTGTTCCACTTTTCTAGCAGATATTTTTTTTATTTGTCTCAAAAAATTTAAAATGTCGTCCTGGAGAGCTTCCAGTTCGTTTAATCGTCCATCTGCAACCTGCTTTTTCCCAAACTCGATATGGCAAACACGAATCTGAAGTCCTTTTATGTGTATATCATCTCTAAATAAGAAAACATTTTCTTAAACATGTAATTTTTAACATGGGATTATATAGAAATTAGATACATTATGCATTAAGCTATAAATTATGGTCATAAATGAACCTATCTGCTAATATGACGGCCGGAAACTGTATCACGTGACACGTTGTGGATTGTTCGATTCGAATTTCAAGCTTCGTTTGTCATGCTGACTACATTATCGTTTCCTTGTGAATTTCAATGCGGAAATCGAAATTTGCTAATTTGGCCAAGATGGCCGTATCCGGAATCTATATCACGTGATACGTTATCAACAGTTTATTTTGTACTGGAAGTTGCATCCACTACTGCTGCTAATACTAGTAGTTCTACTACTACTACTACTACTATTATTATTACTACTGCTGCTACTACTACTATTATGACTACTGCTATTGCTACTAATAATAATAATACTGCTAAAACTACTATTATTACTACTACTACTCGTGCTAATACTACTACTATTACTACCACATAATGTATGGACAGAGCAACCACTGTTAACAAATAGACAGACAGAATGGAGATATAGAAAGCTTTGGGTAACCTTTCACACGATTTTCCCATTCGAGAAGGAAAAATAGAAACTGCAATGTTATCAAGACACATGTGTCATTTTCCATTGAATATTGAAGCATTGAATTGAATTATCAGATTTGGTTGTTCTCAAGCCGGTTAAGCCCTGCCCGGTCCGTTTACAGCCCGGCTCGAGATTCGGGCCGGGCTTCGGGCCTGGGTTTGCAGGGCTCTGTATACCACATACCTGAAATGCTAGACAATTCTAATTGCATTTACTACGGACTGGGTTGGTACAGTTAGAACAGTACGTTCGCTGAACAAGCAACTGCTATTGTTATCTTTGTCGCAAGCTGTAATCTATTATAAAAATAGTGGACAAACTTAACAATTTAGACCTACTTCAGAAAACAGAGCACGGTTATACTATTACATTGTAGTCAAGACTGATTAAAAAGCTACCTTCATGAAAATAAAAACAAGATTCCCCCCTCCCCCTCCTCAATACAGCAAACGTGAGTCAAGATATAAAATCAGTGCGTGAATATGAAAGGAATTGTATCACAAAAGGCTAATACAAGGTCTACTGGATGTTGATTTTCAAATTCCAGGTTTTCAACGTCTTTTTCGCTTTTTTTCCAGGCCATTAATTTATATATTTTTTCTTCAAAACAAACAAAAAATGTTTATCAATTAAAAGCAGAATATACCAATCCTATACTATTTTTTTAAATCACTATAGAGCATGTAAAAAATAATATTTATGTACTAACTAAACTGTACGTTTTCCAGAGATTTCAAACAAGATAATTAAGTAGAATATTCCCTACCAGAATGTGGTTGAGAAAATTGTACATTAACAAACAAGCAAACAAATAGTACAACCTAAAAGTATGATTCATATTTTTTTTAGTAGTTTCAACGAAAAATTAGTTAAGACCTGTGAGATCCAAAATTTAGTAAATACAATTTACCTTTCTGTATGTTTAGTTGAAACTGTTAGAAAAATTTTAGTGAAACTAACCAATACATGGTATACATATACATATATGAAGTCAAACCTGAGGAATTCATATATACGTAAAACCCAACTTCGAAACATATTTTAATTCACATTTTACTGCATATTCTTCTTGATGGTCAGTTACTATATTTACACAAATGCATTTATAATATGTATTATTAATTTATAACGTTTTTCTTCTTGCCAATAAACGAAGTATGTTTATTTTAGAAACTACCCGACTCTGATAAAATTGCCTCAACACAATAAATAAAATGAATTCAAACGGCAGTCTGAAAATAAAATTCAATAAATAAATGAATTGAATTTCACAAACTATAATGACACCTTAAAGTAAGGTTTTTAATGTCGTCGTCTTAAGTAGTTGCTTTAATATGAATTGGCTAGGCCTTTCGGAACGGCTCTCGCTCCGTCTTCAGACTGTCACGGAGATGTAATTTAAGTATGTCTGTTGTTTTTTGTGAGATGATATTGTCTGTGAATTTAATAAATATGTAAACATAAGTATGTGGTAAGAAGTGTATTATTTATTAACCGAAACACTTGAGTTCAACTGTAAAACCCACTATTATTAAATTACTCCACTGTCGCTACTGTTACACACCAAAGACTTAACCAAAAAAAAAAAAAAATTGAG
>JAGDQP010009445.1:44733-59094 GCA_022664845.1 Lepisma saccharinum | reverse complement strand
ATATACGGTTTGAATACAGTAATATTTTTTTTTAATAATGTTTGAAATGAATATTCACATTACCTAAAAGGCAAAAGATATAAGTTGACAGGACGTGAATCAATATACGCTGGACGTTTCTTTGTCAGGACAAAATTCATCTATTTTACTCCCGAAGGCCCCTTGCGGACAACTTGACGAAATTTTGCAGATCACACCTTGATAACATTGGTCTCTACTAGAAATACCATTACTCGAACATTTTTGGAACCTAACTTGAATTGTACCGAAATGTTCATCTTTCTTTCTTTCTTTTCTTTTTTTTTAACCTACTTGGGGTCAACGTTTCTGTGTGAGTCTTTTCCACATAGCCCTGTCGTGAACTTCATCCCCTGACACCTTTTTCCACGAGATCCTTCTTAACCCTATCCATCCATTTCCTCCTTGGCCTCCCTCCACTTCCATTGCTATCACTCTTCTGACTACACAGTTATTTGTTCTTCTCATTACATGTCTATACCACTGCAGTCTTCTTTCTTGTATCTTCTTACATATCTCTACACATGTCTCTTTTTGTTATCCCACACATCCAGCGTAGCATTCTCATTTCACTGACATTTATTTTTCTTCTTCTTCTTTATAAGCCATGTTTCCGCTCCGTACATCATTGCTGGTCTAGCTACTGTTTTGTAAATCATCCCTTTATTTTTCATCGTGATTCTGCGTTTGTAGAGAATGCCATTTACTTTCTTCCAAGTTCACCATCCCTCTTGCATTCTGTGTTATTTCCGAGTCCAAATCGCCATTCCCAGTAACAGTTGAGCCTTAATATGTAAAACTTCTCACTTTATTCAGTCGTTCGTCTTGCAACATCACTTCTCCATTTCCTTCTCCGTTAAACGCAAGAGATTCAGTTTTCTTTCTACTAATCTTTAGGCCTCTATCTTCCAGAGACCTTCTCCAACACTCTACTTTTCTTTCAAGTTCTGCCCTATTAGTATTGCATAGTACAATAAAATGTTCTGAAATATAAAGGGAGACAATGAATACACGTAAATGAGATAGTGATTTATTATTCAGAATCAAGTGGAATAAAATACCAACGATATTAATATCCTTGTTACAGGGCGAAGACCAAAGATGGTGAAGAAGGAAGACACTACGGTGTATGCTCCTCGCTCGTTGTTCGATCGTCCGTCGCCGGCTCTGCTTAAAATGCGCCGAGATGCGAGGTTACAGAAGTACAGAGGAATTACACGACCACCAATTACAATTCCTGGTCTCAAACCACCAACGCTTATTAAACCCCCACCTGAACAGAAGAACATCCCTGAATGGATGATACATGAGGATTGGATTTTACTTCAGGTATGTATGAGCAGCTGAATAGTACAAATATGTTTTTTTTTTTTTTCATTTTGTGACTTTGTAATCCGATTTCGTTTGTTACGTGTTATGAACTGCGAGCACAGGAATTTCATGTAGTTGGTGTAGATCACTGTCAGTAAGAGCTTTCGTAATTCGCATGATTAATCAGAAGGTGTATAACGAAATAATCCGTGTCACGTATGGAACTGAGGATTTTATTATTATTATTATTTTATGGGAAGTAAAAGTGATTTCAACTTGGATTGGACTTATTTCTTGCTTGCTGAGCATTGGAGCTACTCATTTAGGAACACTCTTCCAGCCAACCTTTGGTTGTGTAAATGGTACGTTTGGAGACAGACTCTTACTTCTATTATACTGCCCGTCAGCTTCGTCGGGAACAGCTAATTGATATGCTGCAAGCTCAACTCTTGGCCCTTCGTGGGTCGTGAGAAATAGCTACAGTGGCCATCGGTTCACCCTGTCACCTCCACTACCTACATAAATTTGTATGGAAGATTCGGGAACTTTCCGCCTCGAGAGCTTCTGCTCACGAAAACGAAGACGCCCGCCCAGCACTCGGATACTGGCTCCGAAGTAGCCAACACATCGTTGTAGCGCCTCGTCGCAATCGAGGATTCGTATGATGGCTCCGAAGTAGCCAATACCTCGTCTTATCGTTTTATCACAAGGATCATCGTCATAATCACGTAATAATCGTCAAACGAACAGTCACATTGTATTAGTGGTGAACGAACGAAGCTACCACATCGTTTATGTTAACCTCGGAGATTGGATTCAGTTGTCATCAGTTGAAAAAGTCAAGCGTAATACAACGAATCTTGTGGCGACATTCCTGAAGTGCAGTGCGACATAGCGTTAGTATTCGTATATTCGCGCTCTCGCATTTTCGGTGTCTTGAGGAATAAAGCTAAGCGATATTAGCACAGCAGAGGAAGTGTAAAGCATAACAATAATATATATCAGTCCTGGGCACACCGAATAAATATGTTTTGTATTGTTTAGTGTTTGTGTAATAAGTTAGCGTTCAAGGTGATAATAATAATGTGTGTTTTTTCACCTATGTGTTTGTGTGCAGCTCCTGAGTGATCAGTTTCTATTCTGTACGTAATTCTAAGGTGTGGTGGATGAATCTTCATGTGAGTGTAATATTTGAAAGGGAAGTGTGGGTCTTCGTGCCTTTATTTTCAGTCTAATATCACTTCCTCATCGGGATCAACGAGGAAGTCCCTCGCTGGGGAGCCTACTGCTAATCTTTATTTGATTTTCCTTCATACGGGATTGCCTAATGCGTCCCGTGGCACAATCCGCGAGCCACTGGAACAACACTCGGTTCTATTATAGGTGGAAGGTTGTTTTTATACCGCCCCCTCAAATTGATTCTCTTTTAATGTCACCGAAAAAGAATGATCCCCTTTTAATTTCGCTAAAAAAAAAAATGATCCTCTTATAAGTTTACGAAATGAAAAATTGGTCCTCGTTTAGTGTCACTAAAAAATTATACTCTTAATTTCACCAAAATATATTTTTTAATTTCACCAGGAAATTCGTCCACTTCAAAATTCACCAAAAATATTAATCCTGTTTTAATTTCACAACAATATTACCCTTTTAATTATAAAATTATCCTCTTTACATTTCCCCCAAAAATGTATCCTCTTTTAATTTCACAAACAATTTGGATCCTCTTTTAATTTCACCAACCAAAATTATCTTCTTTTAATTTCACTGTGTTCGTCGGTCTGTAATGCAGGCTAGCGCCTCAATAAAAGCAGGTAGAGAGAAACTGATTTCAGATTTGAGTTCAGTGAATTCGGTTTATTTGGCCGATTTTAATTTGGTGACTAAAACTTTTCATTTATTTAACTTTCTCCATTTAAAAAGTTCACACTACGATCACAGTGTTGTTATTGGGTTCGCCCTAAGTTTAAAATATACACTTCTGTGTGCTTGTTTTATTTACCAAGTCGTTCAGTTTGATGGAATAGACTGAGGGGGAAGAGAGGGGTATTGTTACTCGCCCATTTTTATTAATGTGTGGATATACATGGATGGGCAAAATTATGTGAACATGTAGCCGAAGAAGTAATCACTTACCTACTAGTATGTAGGCATTCCAAATAGCCTGAATACTCGTCGGGATGCCCTCTTACAACTCGTGGATGATGGTGAGTAGGCTGTTAAACCGTTCTTGATGCAGGCCGTACAGTTCTTGTTAGGAATAACGGGGCCTTACTCTATTTTCCAAACCTGAGTATCTATATACAGTAGAGTCTCGCTTATCCGACATAAACGGGTCGGCAGAACGTCGAATAAGCGAAAATGTTGGATAATAGGGAGGTGTTAAGAAAAAGCCTATTAAACGTCAAACTATGTTATAATTTTACACATTACGAACCAAATAATCATGTTCTACAATAGAGCAGGAACTTAAAAATGAGTTAAAAATGAATTTACAGTTAAAGAAAAGAATTGTCTGAAGTACAGTACTTCAGAAGTTCAGTCCAGTGATGATTGAAAGAAATTTTTGATCGTAGTCTGCTTTCCTGACCAGTGACGTTTCTTCGCTGCTTCGGGAGCAACAAAAAATAGACTACATTCACAACTTGCAGTTCTTTTTGCCGACTGATGCTTTTTTTTCGATGGTGTGTTGGATAAACGAGACTATACTGTAGTTTCTGTAGAGTATCACAAAATATATTCAAGTATTTTGCAAGTTGATGAAGTACTAAGTGTTCTACTCTTTATCTAAAGCGTCTTTATTTCTGTGTTATACGGTTATTAAGAAAAGAACCGTATTGTCGATGTACTTATATTCCTCACATTTTTTAAACTTTTTCTTTCCTCGTAGACTGTGCAGGCATTGCTGGAGCTGCCATTAAACTTGATGATCTTGTCACCTGGACATACGCCGAATTGGGATGTTGTTGCAGATATGGTGAACTCAGTATCTCGAATATACCGCTCCCCAAAAATGTGTCGCCAAAGGTGAGTTTTCTACCTGCCGATTTTTAATGTATAATTTAATAAATTAAAAACATCTTTATAAAAATAGGAGAGCAGTGTAAATATCATTTGATCAACCAGCTACTTATATATATTGACTCAGTTGGCAACATGGCATCGCCAAAGTCTTAGCCCAGATGCCAAAGAAGTCGATATGATGTAATTACATTTAACTTTATTTCTGAACAAAATTACGAGTAAATTCGTCTCACCAGGAAGCTAATTCGTTGATCACAGACAATAACAGCAACATCTAAGCAGTCCTGGTCATAAATATAAGATACTATGCGAAGACTGTTCGTGGTATGACTGATCAGCTCCTAGTTTCGAAACCGGTTCCTTTCAGTTACCCTCGGAGTAAGCCAAAGTTGCCTAAAGACCATCATTTAATTACCAGGTGCTACCCCTTTCCCCGTCATCTTTGCTGCGCGTGGTCCTCGATTCAAACCCAGTAGGAGCCTCTTGATTACAGAGGTTTGAATCCACGAGTTGGACCTCACAGGCTCGTTTAGGATGCTATTAACAATTCAAACCAAACAATTACCACCTTAACACGCTTCCCTGGAGCTTCTTATGTTTATATTTAGATAGTTATGTGCCACATTTCAAAATATTATTAAATTACATTTTGCGTAGACCTTTTGTGTCGATTTCAAGGCTAGATATAGATCCACAATATGTGTGTTTCTTCGTAAAAAGTTACAGTAAAGAATGACGGAGTAATATTTTCTGCTCAATGACGATTTCTCGTGACAAAAATGCTTTGGTTGTGGAAGCAAGTCTGAAAATGCACAGAAAAATTGATTGTTGGACTGACTCGAAATGGAGGCCAATTCTCCGCTGTGCCAGATTGTTACTGAAGCTATCAGCGACAAAATCAATTTTTGAATCTTTGTGTTTGGAAAGCCGGAGGGAAAGAGACCGTTGGGAGGACAATATTAGAAGGGATCTTCGAGAAGTAGGTGTTTGTGATGAAAACTGGCTTGATGTTGCCCAGGAGAGATCCCGATGGCGGACGTTTGTTACTACGGCGTTGAACTTGCGAGTTCCGTAAGCCATAGAGTAAGTAAGTAAGTGTGGCAAGCGGAAGAGCAGTTTCATTTG
This sequence comes from Lepisma saccharinum, assembly GCA_022664845.1. Classification (NCBI taxonomy): domain Eukaryota; kingdom Metazoa; phylum Arthropoda; class Insecta; order Zygentoma; family Lepismatidae; genus Lepisma; species Lepisma saccharinum. Next base: position 53,616 of record JAGDQP010009445.1, on the reverse strand, counting down.
CATTCCAGCAGCATATTTTGTTCATCTCTTTCAATTGGTATTCTTGAATCGTAGAGTAGCTGAACTTGGATAATGGGTAAAATCCGATAAAATAACTTTAAACTGTAATCTCGTCGTAGAACTGTATGAGCTGTTCGCCCTTTATGGATAACTACAACAAATTAGAAGAACACATAATTATTCTTAGTGCCTTTGTTACTCTATTTTTCAGATATGAAAGTGTAATTGTTCCGAGAGAAGAAGGGAAAATAGTGTATGAAGCGAATCCGAAAAAGGCTAAGAAGATTAAAGGAACTTATAAATTACCTCAGGTATAGTTGCAGTATTTTGGTCTATTCATATATTTTATGTTGTTTACAGAAGATAAATACAATGAAAGATAAAATATATTGTCGAATTGTTTTTATGACTCTGTTTTGAACATCTACAGCAAACTATACTTCTTCCTTATGAGAAGTAATTTTTGATTGTGAACAGAGAATCACATTTGTACTCTGTGATGCGTTATAGCAAAAATAATTGAGTACATTAGGGTTCGGGAGGCAGTTTCATTTTAGCCATCAAATATGTTACGTCTCCACGATGTTACAGGACATCTCATAATAATTTAATGTTATTTTGAGGTTCTCTATTGATTTTGATACATTTCAAAGATTTGGTCAAATTGTTTTTTGTTTAAAATACTTTTAAAAAGTAGTTTTGAGAACTAAAATTGCAACTGACCATAAACCTTATATATGAACCTGAAAAGGAAAACGTTTAAAACTTGAGTAAACAAGAGATTGCAGAACAATAGGTTTAACATTTATAAATATTTCTTATTTTGTGTGTAAATTGATTTAGAACAATATTTATAATTATTAATGAAAGTTAAATCAGACATCTTATGTGGGGCTAAGCTGCATTCTCCATTTTGATGGAATTGTATACATTAAGGTGTTTAATAAAGATGAATGAAGGTAAAAGCCGAACGCTTTGTGTATTTTAGAGTTTCTTGCGTAGGAACTACAGTAAAAAAGTACCCATATACGTATATATTTACCACGATAAATTTTCTTTTGGCTCTCCTGTGAAATTTTCTGGAGTGCAGATTGCAGCTTTTGCTTTTAAGCCCCACATATCCAATGAAAGGTGCAAACAGCAGTTAATTAATGCAAAAGATGTAACCGCGTTCCAGTGATAATTTCAAGTTTTCTTGGAAAATAAGATTATGAATATTTAATTACCTTTTTCTTATTATGAGTCGGCGTGGCTCAGGCGGTAGCGCGTTTAACTACGAATCAGTCCCCATCCCTTCAGGCTAAGGTCCACTCAGTCTTTTATCAAATTGAGTACCAAAGTGTCGTTGTACTCCTGGGTACCTTGGGACGTAGAGGCGGTCGAGCGTGGACTCACTCTGTGTCGTAGGTCGAGAATATCTGGAGCTCTATCTCCTTAGTCCCCCATGGACTTTTTTTGTCATAAATAAAAGCTTGCGAGAGTGCAACACTGTTGACAAAAGTAACAATTATTTCCTGAAAGGAATTGTAGATCTAGTGTAGCTCCGCCAAGCTAGAAAAATAAGACCTGATAACTTAAAAACACCTTGAGTACCTATTACTGTGTATTCTGATTTCAAATCGTAGGAACAAACAAGACTCGAGAAAGTTATTGCAAATATATAATTTTTCCTGTTGTTATAGATTTAGACAATTTTGCTATGCTACTCTAGAGAACCACCAACTTCATCTGTAGTGTAGGATTTAGGACTTCTTGGTTGTGAAAAAAACTGTGGAGACTACATTTTTGGGCTTCGTATTATCTTAAACTACAGCCCGTGCGCCCAAAATAGGTGAAGTCCGCCAAAAATGCCGTCCCGTCCCTGGTGCTGTACTTGCCGAAAACGTCGATGTCCAAAATATCAAAAAGCAGCCATATAAGAACAGCTTCATGTCCGATTTTTAATTAGTGTGTGATAGTCTTTCAATGCAATAGTCTCCACAAATGCAATTTTGGAGATAACCACTTCTGGTTATCCCATGTTGATATTTACCACATGGAAACCCTGAGCGCGATAACATTGCTTACTACATGTAACTTTTTTTTTTTAATATACCAACAAATCGTGAAACATTAACTTCTCTTTGATAAGAAAGATATTTAATGGCTCATCAAATATATTTTTCTGTGTATTTTCAGCAAACAAAGACTAATCGGCCAATGAGAACATCACAGTTATTTATGCAAGATAATAATGGCTCGTTTAATCAGTTATATGTGCAGAAGTTTGACACGATCAAGTCTGTGTCCAACAAGCGGGCGCCGACTGTAAAGCCACTGCTTGTCCAGCCGTCGATGAAGAATCCAAAACACATGGCAGTATTCGTTGAGTCAGGGATCGCTTATGATTCGCCTATTACACCGGTCGAAGTCGCCACAAAGCGAGCGGAAAGGATTGCGAAGGAGAAGCAGAAAACTGCGCAGGCGGTGAGTAGGAATTACGTTCTGTTATTTTTCTTCTTGGATTTTTATACTTAAGCACAAGGGGAGAAGTTTGTATGGTTTTTATTTTTTTTAACAGCTAAATTTAGACGTGACAAAGATAAGGGGCTTCGGGACGGCCGTAAACCATAGTCCTGTCTCTGCCCACAGAATCAAAGACGAAGTAAATAATGAACTAAGTGCCATCTTACGAGATTAAACAGTTTTTATTATTTCATTTCCATTTAAAACAACACGTCTCACCATTTATAAACACCCAATAGAAGGACTAAGCAATGCGCTTAAACTTTGATTTTTATATATGTTGTAAGTCTGACAACATACATCGTAATTCCTGTAAAATTTCAGTTTTCATAAAAAGGGCATTTAGTGGTTTATTTACTTCAAGACTTCGATTAATTTTATGTTATCTTACAAGGTGATAAGAAAGAAAGACATATTTTAGTTTAAAGTAAAAGATTTTAGTTTGAACTGAGGCGAACATTCTTCAGTAACTTTATTTCTAGTTTGTGTAACAACTGTTTTATATTCATTATTATTTTGTGCCGTATAATTTGTGGTATTTTATTTTTATGCCAATAGCGCTATGTTCCGTAACATGTGTTTTCCTTAGCCGAGCGTCCGTAGCTCAGTTGCTAGAGCGTTGGCTTAGCAATCGAAAGGTTCTGGGAACGATTCCAGCGGCCACCCAGCCTGACTGAGACTTTTTCCTGTCACACCAGGCAGATGCTGGGATGGTATCTTTAATCTAGGCTCTGGTCGACTTCTTTCTCATATTCCTCTCTCTCACCCAATCCTTGGCTGAGCCACAGTTGATTAAAGGCTATAAAATAAATTCAAGTTTATATGTTTTCTCTGCTGGAAGGCCTTCTCTACCTTAATCCCTTCTAGGCACAGACAGGTGTAATTTTAAACATGGTTCTCTTTCTTATATACGGTATTAGAACTCCACTAGCTTTAACCGTCGATCTCCGCCCGCACTGTAGGTGGCTGATTGTGGTGCGTGTAGTGGCGTGTAGTGTTTTTCTGTGATGTTGAATAATGTTCATGCCAAGTTTGGTACGGATACATCAAATGGTATCTAAGTTATTTGAAATAGCAATATTTTAAATAGTTTGGCAACACTGACAGCTGCGTCGCCAGAAGTACTTCTATGATCTGTTCCAGTACCTAATGCACATGTATGTAAAAATTTGGGGTAAATTAATGCAGATATGTCCAACGGTAAAGTGGTTGGCAACACTGGAAAATTTGGTTCCTAGAGTATCTCTGTGACCTTCCTCAGTGCTAAATGCACATGCGTGCAAAGTTTAGTGTAAATCAATGGACGTATGACATCTGTATAAAGGAACATACACAAGTGGATAATATTAAATATTATCCCATAAGAAATTCATAAGAAGGAAATGGCAATTCTCTTTTATTCAAATTTGGTACGGTTTGGAACGGTGCCCACTCAGCATCGTGATGCAATTGGGAAGCTGCTATGAATAAAAGATAGTGGCGATCACAGTGAGAACTCAGGCTCTCCTCTCCCAAGCCGGGTCAGTGTGGGAGCAGTAGACCAATCCCCTCGCTCCGGGGAGAGGCCTCATCCAGTAGTGGATTGAATATGGTTGTGATTTAATATTATTTACTTACTAGAAGTAATCAATAGAGAGCAAAGGAATTAATTGTTAAAATTCCACTCAGTCGTTTCACACCCTAAACAACTTGTTTATCAGGTAGTGGCCTCCAAGCCCCTTCTGTCAAGTTGGAAACCATCCCTGGGGCACTGGAACAGCGAAACATGTCAGCACACCACGCTTGTAGTTCCATAATTTGAGACTCCAAAGAAAGAAAGAATAGAATGGGTACTGAGCCGCTGTAGCTCAGTGGTAGAGCGTTGGCGTAGCATTCGGGTCGTGGGTTCAATCCCAGTGGCTGACCATCCTGACTGAGGTTTTTCCTCAGTCACACCAGGCAAATGCCGGGATCATAACTTCAAACTAGGCCATGGCCGACTCCTTTCCCCTCCCCTATCCCGGCCTGACCCTTAGATACCTAAAGGCCATAAATTATATTCAATTCAGAGAATAGAATGGTGATAGGACAAGGGAGAAAAATAAGGAAACAGAGCAACTTGTGAGACATGTGCGTTGTTTCATAAGTGATATTGTGCGAAGGGCGGTGGAAGAGGGTCCTACCAAATAGAAATGTGTTTCTCGTTGACCCCCCTCCCCTCCCGATCCATATATTTGCTTTCTTTTAAAGTGGAAATGTTCATGCATGCATTCCATTTGGCAATAATGCTGAAGGGAACCGACAACTAACAATAAATCGGACGGTGAAGCACTAAAATCTTGCAAATCAACACCAGTGTCGCCCGCATTCAAGAATATTTTTATCCGTTGACCGGACAGTACATTGTTTCTTGTGGGAATTCACGTGCACTAATTAATACTTGAATATAATAACATGTCACTGTATATTTCGAGATAGTACGTCATTTGTAGTAGTAGAACGAAGATATCACATTTACATGATCTTCGAGTAACTGCTAAGAGAGAGAATCCAAGATGTCGCATGCGTACATCAAAGACCGTAGTAAATGTTTGTCCGTTGTCTTTGGACGTACGTCATCTTGGATTCTGGTACCTTCGTTCTTGTAATGCTACCGAAGATGAGGAATTACCTCGAAATATTTCATGACTTTTTATTGTGTTAGGTGACCTCGAGGTGGGGGAGGTTAGCGTGCTCACCTTTTTTGCGCGTGGTCACGGATTTAGTTTGTGCCGGCTTCCATTGAACGGAGTGGTACATAGCCCACTTTATTAAAAACTGTTGGTCCCGTCCTTCGAACTTCACCTGCTCGTTTAGGACGTCAATAACAGTTCAATCCATTGTGTTAAATATTTATTAGTCCACGGAATTTAGAATGTTGTTCTATATTGCCTACCCGGCCTGGTCCTGTTTGTACTTTAGAAGTAATAATTATAATCCCGTAGTCATTATTTTAATTTAGCTAATCACTTAATTGTATAGTGTTCTTTAATAGCGGATGCCAATCTTTCCCAAACTTTGCACGGCTGAGTATTAGAAAGTTTCATGGAAGTACAGAATTTCACAGTGAAGAAGATGATAATATTGTCAACCATGAATATAAAGTAATTTACTAAATAAACTGTCCCTTTTGTTTACTAATTTTTTGTCTATTTCTTTTTGGTTGATAGGTGCAAGGCTTAGCAGCGGAGCAACAGCTTGCAGCCGCCCAGAGATTACAGCAACAAGCAGGAACATCGAAAACAATAGCTGTGCCAACATCGCAAGTGGCTGCATTGCCAACCGTTACAGTAGCCAGTTCAACCCCACAAGCTGTAGTCGTAGGCATCACTCAGCCTCAGGTGACCAACGCATCTCAAATTGGAACTGTAGTGTCTGTGTCGGGTACCACTGTGATTCAAACAGGAACTGTAGCGACGCTCACACCAACGTTGAGGACTTCAAGACCTGTCACGACTCTCACAGTACAGGTAGAACTTTTATTGATTAGATTGAAGAATTCATTATTTATTCTTTATGTTGATTACGATTTCATACGTTGGTTCAAAGAATAGGAAAAGAAGAAGCAAGTCAGATAAGCAAAACAAAATTAAATATATAGTTTTTCTAGAAAGGTTAATAAAAAATAATAGCAACAGTTATACTACGTGTGGTGAGCTTTACGTACACATGAATTCAACATCATTGGCAAGCAGCAAATCGGTGAGTGTTCCTAAAGTTTCCTCGTATATACAAAACGAGGAGGAACATTGTTACTACGACGAGGAGATTACAATATATCTTTATGTTGATCCTTTGGTGTAGATGCTGACACGTGGGAAGGAAAATGATTACTGTTCTTCAATAAAATGCTTACGTTCAAATTCTTTTATTTCTGAAGTAACATAGAAATGGCTGCCACAGAGTGTACGATGATAAAATCCACAACAAAGGGTAGGAGACTTACGTAGAATCAATCCTGAGGAGGACTAACACAAGTAATAAGGTAGGAGACTTACGTAAAGTCAATCCTGGGGAGGACTAACACAGTTAATAAGGTAGGAGACTTACGAAAAGTCAATCCTGGGAGGACTAACACAGTTAGTAAGGTAGGAGACTTACGTAAAATCAATCCTGAGGAGGATTAACCCAGTTAGTAAGATAGGAGACTTGCGTAAAGTCAATCCTGGGGAGGACTAACACAAATAATAAGGTAGGAGACTTACGTAAAGTCAATCCTCGGGAGGGCAAATTGAAATAAGATTGTTGACTTACAAAAAATCGATCCTGCGAAGGAGTTGTATTTATATTGAAAAAAACGGAGACGTTTAAATCATATGCTAATAATTTGTGTATCGAGTGAAAGTCATGGTCCATGGGTAATATAACTATATGGCAGCAGTTTATATATATTCGTATTAAATAACATATTACAAAAGACTTCCTCTCAAAAGTAGATTAAGAAACAACGATATACTATTTTCCTAACTAAGGTAGCAAAATACGTTACTTATACTAACTCAGTAATTTAATTTTTAATGCATAAACTGCCTAGCCCATTCAGTGTCCTTCCAAGAAGTAACGTCTATACACAAAGTGATGGAAAAATCTAAAGGAACGTAATACAATCAATGTAAATCTTGAAAATTAAGTTACATACCATAAAATTTTCAAAATAATTCGAGATGACAGTAATTAATAGAACAAAAATAAGTGCTTTAATTATACCATGTCAGAAGCTGCATTGTTTCCAGTAGATATAAAGTTTGACTTTTAATGAATGTGTACCGTACTCAGCATAGTGTTAACTATTGGAACTTTGTATTTTGCAGGAAATGGTTGCTGCGGCGAATCAGGTGAGGGCTTCGCAGGCTGGAGGCACGACTAGTACTCCGGCGGTGGTATCAGTTGCTAATCTTACACCTGCTCAAGTCCAGGCGGCAGCTCAGAGGTTGGTTAGTGCTCAAACAGGCCTCACGACGGTTGCAACAGCGACAGCGAAAGGTAGAGTAATCCATTTGCATACGTGTTGCGGTTTTTATAGTTTGGGCTTCAAGAGTTATTTTATGTGCCTGTAACTGCGGTCTAGAAGTATTGTATGTGCATGTCAGTGATACCACATAATTGGTAGAAATTATGGCGATACTTAATGATAATACTGATGAACGTAAGTGATGATATGAACATAAGAACGAAAGTGCGTGCAGGAAGATGAAAAACCACAAACAGGTGCAAAGTTTGGGAGGTAATTATTGACATCAAAACAAGAAAAAAGTTCCTTTGAATAAATGTCGAGGCATGCGTAGTTTCTGAGCTACAGGCGCGCAAAGTAAAGGCAGCATCGTGAAAAATGACGTCATATCTCGATACACAATGACGTAAGCGGAGTCAGTTTAGGAAATCACAAGCGAAGCAGTACACGATACATCCATCTAAGCACTTTTTATAAATGAGGGAGTAACACATAGGCAGGTTTCGCAACGTAAGAATTTTGTAAAAAAAAAAAAAAATGTTTTGTTTAATAGGCTAAACATAGATATCCCCTTTAAGCTGCTTTCGCCAATCATTTAAATAGGTGTATTGGGTACTACTTCAGTTGTGATGTGCTAATCCTAATCCGACACTATTAACGTCATTACGTAGCGAGCTGTGATGTCATTGTGACGATACTGCCATAACTTTGAGCTCGTATAGGTCCAAAACTATGTTTGCTTTGAAAATTTCTTTCAAGTAGCTTTTTTCTCGTTTCGGACCATTTTTAAAGGAGTTTGCGCCATTATAACAAGGACATACTGTATATTGGAAGTCTTTATGATGAGAGAGAAATAATTACCTAGCAGTGAACAGCAACTAATAGCAACCTGCTAATATATCTTCTTCTAAGTTATGGTAAATGGATATGAACTGCTAGTTCTGGTCTATAGAGGATGCAAGGAGTAGTGATTCTTTGAGGATCAGTAGTTGAACAGGGCATCGAGGACCGTTGCTATGATATTTACTGCGTAAACTGAAGGTGGAAGAGTCTGGACTGTATAACAAAGTCTATGTTAGTTACTGGATTAGTCTAATATCAAGAATAACTAATTAGATATTGTACCATGTTATATTTAATTCTGTTGTAATATAGGTATAGAGTTAAGGCTGAATCCAAGCAGGATTTCCCGCCCCTTTCGTTTTACGTCGATTATTCAAATTTGAGTGCAGATAACCAGAAAATAACTTCCATAAATTATAGTTTGTTGCGTACTTCAATAATGAATACGATTAGACTTAGAGAAAAGTTAACAAAAACTTCAAAACTAAGTCAATACACTTTTGGGACAGTCCCATATCCTAAAAGTGTATTGACTTAGTTTTGAAATTTCTGTTAACTTTTCTCTA